>JAQYXR010000175.1:0-164081 GCA_030545055.2 Neoaliturus tenellus
CGTGTATGTTATACCACAGAACAAGGGTTCAGCTACAGCTGTATATATTGTTCGGTCAGCCGAACATGTCTGGAGCTATGTGTTATTACAACCTCCGTGCAACGCAACACTATTGGCTATGGAGCCCGTGTATGTTATACCACAGAACAAGGGTTCAGCTACAGCTGTATAATATTGTCGGTCAGCCGAACATGTCTGGAGCTATGTGTTATTACAACCTCCGTGCAACGCAACACTATTGGCTATGGAGCCCGTGTATGTTATACCACAGAACAAGGTTCAGCTACAGCTGTATATATTGTTCGGTCAGCCGAACAATGTCTGGAGCTATGTGTTATTACAACCTCCGTGCAAACGCAACACTATTGGCTATGGAGCCCGTGTATGTTATACCACAGAACAAGGTTTCAGCTACAGCTGTATATATTGTTCGGTCAGCCGAACATGTCTGGAGCTATGTGTTATACAACCTCCGTGCAATGCAACACTATTGGGGCTATGGAGCCCGTGTATGTTATACCACAGAACAAGAGTTCGGCTACAGCTGTATATATTGTTCGGTCAGCCGAACATGTCTGGAGCTATGTGTTATTACAACCTCCGTGCAATGCAACACTATTGGCTATGGAGCCCGTGTATGTTATACCACAGAACAAGGGTTCAGCTACAGCTGTATATATTGTTCGGTCAGCCGAACATGTCTGGAGCTATGTGTTATTACAACCTCCGTGCAATGGCAACACTATTGGCTATGGAGCCCGTGTATGTTATACCACAGAACAAGAGTTCAGCTACAGCTGTATATATTGTTCGGTCAGCCGAACATGTCTGGAGCTATGTGTTATTACAACCTCCGTGCAATGCAACACTATTGGCTATGGAGCCCGTGTATGTTATACCACAGAACAAGAATTCAGCTCCGTTTACTGCCACGATACTCTCCCTGGAACCCGATTTAATGTACCCCCTTTGGAACGCCCTAAACTAACTAAACACTGAAATATTAACTTCAAAATTTAAAATCTGTGAACAAGTGTAATTTCTAAAAAAATTAATAAAGTTCTCTACGATTCCATTCTTTGTAAACCTTTTTTAACTTTAAATTCAGTTTCATTCGTTTATATTATTTGTTAGAAAACACAAAACGTATATTTTTGGTCAACATTACAATAAAAGTTTTATTCAATTGTTATTGTAAGTTCAAAAGCCGCGTTTTAATGATTAATTTTAATAAAGTAATAACCAAACAATTGTATTTTTATCGTACTACATACAAAAAATCTAATTTCTGGCCTGGAAATAGTTAGCAAATTTGAAATTTAATGTAACCTTTTAAAAATGCACCAGAAAATATTATTTGATCGTTATTTTCATCAGACTGCATGCTAAACAGTCTTTTTATGACCTGCAATTAGTCCGAAAAGGTAGCCTATCAAAAGTTCAACATAAAAAAACATCTGTTAATTTATTTTATGTCCTAACATCTAGAAATTATCTCTAATTATTAGTTGTCTTCCAAAATTCGTACTAATCCTAAACAAAAAGGACAAATAGTACAGTAGGATTGACTGAAAGTGTCATTTTATGCTTAATTACAATTTACGTAAAATAAAGACATTAATCGTAAAACTTGAATGAGCGAATGAGCACAGAAAACCGCTTTTTGCCCTAGTAATGAAAAATATTATTTATACATGGCTTTCTCCACAGTTTAAATATCAACATACCTATTAAAAACATTTATATTTAATTAAAGTTATATATATTTAAATAATTTAACAAACTGTCCCATTATGTTACGTATATTGGGTTAGAAGGAATGAGTTACAGCTTGGCAGCAAAACGTGGGGAACAGACCACCCGACTGACCATCGGCGCAGCTAGACCCTGCCCCTCAATCTGTACATTGTTAATGATTCTACCCTGGTTGTGTTTGCGTTTGCCTGTTCCTAGCTCAATGGAGTTTTTGCTGACTCCTTTATCTTTCTTTGGCATGCAAATAAACCTGTCACTATATGGTTAAAGATATAGATTTTCATAATTTTTCATCAAGTTTTCATAATTTTTTATATGTAAATGAAAATTACTTTCAAGGTTTTAGAGGGTGTTTGATTACGACATCTTTAGTATCCAATTTTAAACTTAGTATTACTCAGTGTGAGATAAGTTTCTGATCAGTTTTGTATGCAATGAAAATAATAAGATGGGTAATTTTATAAGTAAACTAGATTATTTTTTAGTGGAAGGTTTGAGTACATAAATAAAAGTCGATTGAGTAATTACTGAAAGCCAAAGATGCCCCCGTTAAAGGGGCCTTGGAGGAGCGGTTCCACCTCATACCTGAGTTCACGCTGTAATGGGGTTTATTTCCTTCCGCAGGGAAATTACTAACAACGTATCACACCATTATTACTTAGGAGTATAACTGGAAGAAAGATGAAACTATCATCAGTTGCAGAAGTGCGACGTGAATTTCACAGAAATTTTGAAATCGAGGATAAATGAAATTTGCTTTAAAACAATTAATATCAACAGCTACAGTATTCGCAGTAGAGAAAAGTCGTGCAATGCATTTCAAGATAAAAGTAATTTAAAATAAACTTGTACAATAATACGAAAAATGTATTTACATCTTATATTATGCCAAGCATGGTAATAATATTATTTAAATTAGAAGTTGTTTAAAATTGATCTAATTGTAAAAAATAAACATTTTATTATTAATTGTTATTATAAGGGATACACATTCAATTGTAAAGTTGTCGTAAAATCACGTGTAAAATATAAAAATTATTGTAAAAAAATGTGTATATATTAAAAATTTACGACTTCCAGTCTGGATAGATTACTTCTTATACATTTAATTTAGTGTCAATCGATAAAGCGTAACCACCTACCTATAATGACACCATTTGTTTAGTGAACATTTATTAATTTATATTTTAAAAGTTGTTTTGCGGGTGGTCTAGGTCACCTGGTATATAAAATAGCCTATTGATGGCATTCATGGAAAGTTTATTTTTTATACTATGGATACTTTAAAGATGTTTCATTTTTATCCAATAGTTAAAACAAATTAGTAATTATGTGATTAATAAAACCTAAATATTTGTGCATCCTACTTACTATTTAATAATAAAAAAAATTGAGTAACACCAAACAAATGCATTAAAATTTAAAATAACCAAAGAATCCTTATATTTAATGATTTATCGTGTTATTTGGTACGTATTAGATACAGTTTGTTACACAAATCCACCCTAGTATAAAATTATAAATAGTTAGAAATTTTCAATTTCTTTGTTTATTTTAGGTTGTATAAGTCATAATCTTTTTAGGTTCTATTTTAACTCTTAATCCAGCATGCCTTCGATACTAAAATTTAAATTAAAACTTAAACTATAACTTGAAACTAATGGGTTTGTTGCTAGGAGTTTTAAGCCATTTAGCCTTAACGCGTCCTCTAAAATAAATGCGAACAATTTAGATGTCCGTCAGATAACATTCCACTTCCGGCGTTAGCTGGCCAGCCAATCAGCTTCCCCCCCCCCCCCCCACCCATGTAGGATTTAACTGTGATATTTACCCTAAAAGCCTCTGTAATTAAATTTCAGCGATATTTTTACTAAACTCATTATACAACACGCTAAATCCAATTTACATATTTGTTGCTTTTTACATATTTGAATTAGTTTTTAGGACGAATGAGTGTATCTTATATAATAAAAGAGTGCATATATATATATATATTTTTTTTTGTATTGGGTGTATATAAGCCAGTGGCATTTTAAAACGTTTTGACTGTGAACAGTTCAACCCCAGTCTTGTTACTATCTAACATCGACAAGGTGTTAGAAAGCATCATTAATTGATAACCCCAATTAATTAATTTAAGGGTATATAGAGAAAACTACTAAATGGGGCGTGGACCTGTTGGTGATATAGATTTCTTATGGCACCTAGTTGATAGAAAATATGGTATCCCTCGGAAAATGCCTCAAAACCCCGTAAAATGATAATTTAACCTTAAATAAGGTTACCAATATAATACGCAAAACCCCGATCTATTTTGTTTCATGCACCCACCCAGCAACTGACTGCAAGTCTGAGAAAGGTGGGGGTACGATTGTTATAACGCAAATTTTATGAAATTTTAGTAGTCATGGAGCAGTGGTCACTTCAACAACGCTAGTTCGTTATCAAGTAACGTATTTCAATATTAGTGATTCAATCATTGCTACTCAGCGGCAGTTTCGTGCATTCTTTCAATTAAGTCAACATTTATAATTCCGTATCCTAGCACAATTATGCAGTGGGTTACTAACTTAAGATCAGCTTGAGTTGAAAACAAAGCCAACAGGCCGTCCAAGGTAGCGCGACGCCAGAGAACTTGAATGGAGTCCATGCTGCTGTGTGGAAAACAGTCCTCGTCGGCCCGACCAGAAAACAAGCTAGTGATTTGCTTGTGTCTACGCCAGAAGCATTTTGTTAAGAAAATTGTACAGTTTACACTATATTTTTAAGGAAGAGTATTCCAAACCCACCACATTGTTGTGGACACCCCGGGAATCGAACCCGTGACCTCTTGAACTAGAGTCCAAGACGCTAACCGGTAGGCTAGCGAGATGCCTTAAACATGGCTGATTCCTTGTTTTGAAAAATGTTGTGGTTCGATCTTAGTTTCCATCTATACCAATTAATTGGCTATTGTTAGGTAATTAAAGTCCAGTGACCATTAAAGCGAAAAATGTTCGATAAACAAATGAAAGAATTAAATTCTGATAAAGAAATGTTAATGTTTACTGACGATACGTAAAAATTAGTCCCGGGAAACGAACGCGCGTTACTATACATACGAAAATAGTCCGATGGAAATTTTAACAGCTGTGCCCCCCCCCCTCACCCCCTCTCACCCTGCAATGTTGCCATTTAGTTATGTTTACCATGTGTAATACAGTATTAAAATGTGTTTCAGAATAAATTTGGCAACAATGTATTGACTCTCATCGGACTATTTTCGTGAATCCTACTATAATGTAGGTTTAAACAAGTAGGTTAGACGACCACTACTACATGACTACTGAAATAGCATAACATTTTCTTTCCAATAAGCCCATCCTCACCACCCCCAGGCGTCCTGTCGCAGAATGGTTCCCGAAAGAAAATAGATCGGTGTTTTTGCCGCACCCTCTACAAATTAATTTATTCACCTTATATACAGCGACAGACTGTAATTATGCCTCAGTTTTCACAACTCTGTTCCCGCGCAGTGTTTGAGTTCTGTCGCTCCCGTCACATCCTCGGGGGTGTTGAATTAACAGTGACATCACATTTCCTTCGCCCTCAATGTTGTTCTTGCACCACCATTGATCGTTCTCATTGCCTACTATTATATCCTCAGGTAATATTTAGTGGTGATAAATCGGTATAAACAATGTTCATTCTGTATTGAATAAATAATATATAACGTTATACTTTAGTTTTTTTCTTTTTTTTCTAGAAGTTTAGGTACCACCATGCTTTTAAAAGCTACGATGATCATGTACTTAAAGATGCATTTAATGTGGGTAACAAACCACTTGTATAAGGGTCTATTTAGGGACAATGCATAATTCCCTTGCATGGACGAGTCAACGTCATAATAGGCTTTATATGCCACCTTTAGAATAATAAGAAGGCAAAGTATGAAATTACTGCAATAAAATGTATTTGTTATAACAAAATAGGTATGTAAATACAATTTCTCTCACTCCGATCGAAAGTAGCTATTTTTACATTTGTAAATGTGTGTGAGTAGCCTACGCGAGCATCTCTGGAGTGACCAGCCGCAACACGTACATCTGGTGATTTAACAGAAAATGTCAAAGTTAATGATAATGTATACTATAAACAATTTTGAATTTTTAAGTTATAGGATGTTAATAATGGTGAATTTTTAATTGGTCCAGGATTGTTATATACAACTTGCTGCAGTCTTCTTTTATTGATTTCTATAATTTCTTGAGCGTCCTAATATTAACTGTTGTTAATTTCTTTGATTTATTTATTTATTTTGAGAAAATATGTGCATTTCTAAAGCGTAGGCCTATTTCGTAATTGCAGATTTTTCAAGCCGATTGAATCTGAAGTGGTTTATGTGTTATTTCAAATGGATTTATAGTTTTCTATGTGTTTGTCTAATATATAATTTATTACAATTATCAAAAGCCAATTGGCATATTCCAGACTTTTCTTCATCTTTAATTTTACTTTATGCACTTCCTAAAACATTTTTGTGCTTGAATTTCAATGAAGAACCTTGTTGATATCAGCATGTTTTAAAAACTATTTTTTAATGGTATTATTATATGAGGTAAGTGTAGCCATTCCCTAGTAATATTTTTTATTATTATATATTTTTAATGTTGTTAGTTTTTCACATTAAGTTGTAAACAGTTTTTAATTCGACAGAACCATAGCAGCTCGGGAGGAACAAGTAGTGTTATTATTAAACTTATTTTATTACAGACCAATCATGTAAAGACCAACAATATTTTTAAAATCATTTTGGTTTCCATGGAAAACTTTTTTATTTCACTTTCCCCCCGCCCTCGTCCAGAAGTAAGTCATAGGATCTACGTTCGCTAAGTCTTCCAAAAGGTATGTTAAACATATCCAATCATCTGTTTATCTACATGGTGGTATCGGTATCACATCTCATAAGATTGTTTAGTAGTCCAGTTTTATGAAATTTTATTTTAGTAGTAAAATTTTTGATATCTTTGAAAAGTGCCCAAAAAGTGCCTCATCAAATTTCAGTACAAAATTATTTGCTTTTAGTGGCCATTGGTTTACGAAGCTTGCCACGGGGGTATTTTGTTTCTAGTTCTTGATTACAGAATTTCTGGTTACAGAATTTGAAATAAACATTGTTTCCTACTTATTATATTCATGGATATTCCTTCTGCAATCTATTATCCGTTACTTAAAAGCTGTTTCATTGGGTCAAATTATTATTGTGAACAACGTGGTAACAGAGCAAAATATTAAAAGTTTGTTTATAGTGACAAATTGCTTGGCATTATATCTTGATGATTAAGTAGGCTTTTACTTTGAAGTACAAATAAACTAAAAATTTCTAATCTTGACAAGGTCATTAAATGGAATAACAGCCTTCATTGTAAATCCACACCCTTCACCCCTATCCCCGCTGGGGTATATATAGCAGTGATCTCAGACTTGTCCAATCCAGACTTGCAAGCCGCTCTGGTTGTAAGCTCCTTACGGCACGGCCAAGTCCCAGGCCTCAACTCTGATGGCCTCTGATCTCTGATCATCCCTAGTGACTGATAAGACCGCACATCGAAACTAAAGCATCAATGTCTACAAAAGTATCAGATATAACTAAAGGAGGTGTTAGTTAAAAATACAATTATATGGTCCAGATAGACTTTTTGTCTACTGATAAATTATGATTCCATATTATTTTTCACCAATCGTTTCATTATGATACATTTAGAAATGTTAAATAGTTTGTATATTCCTTCTGATCCTAGTGAAATTTTATGAAAAAAACCATATTTAATAATTAAAATTAAAACATGTTGCTTTATTACACTAGGTGTAAAAAAGAATCATTTACTGAGACTAATTTAAAAAGATCAACTCTTTTAGTCCAAACTAAATGTAATAAAAATAAAGATTAATTAATTTTCCAAAAATCAATATTTTGGAAAACACCCTTTATCATAAGGCCATACAGAGCATGGATACAATAACCCTTGTGAAACAATTACGTTTTATTTATTCAATTAATAATATTAAATGAAATAGAGAGTTACATAACCTTACACTAATTTTTAACATTTAAGAAGTCCTTGTGGGTTATTTTTCCAAAATCAATATCTTTCAGACATACTCTATTTTTAATTAAGAAATATAAGCCTGGTTGGGAACTATAATAACTTGAAAGAATAGCGAAGACATGTATTGCTTTGTTCCACATCACCTTGGTTTCAGTTAGAATTACTTCCAGTTTTGCTCCTTTGTCTAAATAAATCCTCGAGTTACAAGTTTAATCCGCTAACTCTAACCACCACCTCGCCGCCATTGTAACTCACGTTTAACAGTTACTAATTGCCAGTTCAACATAGATTTATCTCAACATTTTAACAGTTTTTTGCTCTGTACTTCAACTCTAAGTAGCTGTTTACTCTCTAATTTCTTCAATGTAATTCGCATTACAGTACTAAAAGGACAATTCATTGTCTCAATAAATTTCATTTTCACCATGAGAAACTACATTATGTAAAAATTACATTACTCAATAAATCAATTTTGTCAATTTTATATGAATTATGTGTAGTTTTTTAAATGTTAAACAAGGCATATAGTTTTGTTACGTATAGTTATAAAACAAATAAATAAATAAACATCGACATAAATAAGCACCCCTTTCGTAGAAGTAATTACTTCTCTGTGGTTTTACCAAATTTAAGCTACACTCTTTTTAGTGGATGTACATATATAATTTTATCAAGTTATGTCAATAAATAACGGTAATTGAGATAGAGGGATTTGTTTATTTCCCATAAGAATGGCATGAAAAACGTATTTTTGGATTTTCTCTATTATCTGTTCAGCTAGGTTAAAATTTTAAAACGCGAAATTGTTTTTTTTTTTGGCTCTTTCAAGTGGTTTAAGTTAAAATTTTAACCCTTTTGGAACCCCATAACAACCCGTTCCCATGGTCTGATCATGCTGTTTGAACTTAACTTGATGACCGTTGCCCTACCTCTATACCAAATTTCATCAAAATCGGTGGTACCGTTCAAGAGGTATCGTGTTAACTGACACACACACACACACACACACACACACACACACACACACACACACACACACACACACACACACAGAGATATATATAAATAAATAAATTTATATACATATATACAAATTTTAACAAATATTTTTGGCTTCTAAGGATCTCAAAACAAAACAAAAATTGTCATGGTCCCTTGCTTTGGTCTTACTGTAACAACTACCTAATAGCGTACAATTCCCTATAGGGAAATTCGCTAAAATGTATATTATGAAATTCATTTACTAAGAACGCAGATAAAACTTACTTTTAGATCCATATTAATACAAATTTATAATTAGGAGACACATAATAACTAATTGTGACACATAATAAATATTCCTGTATAAAGTACAACCATTACATCTAATCCAAAAGTTGTAAAGTTGGATGTATGTATGTAAATAATTCGCCCGTTTATATATGGCAACGCTCACCTGTGTCAAAATGTAATTCTCTCAATTGGCTATATAAACGATTTAAGTATCTTAAACGTCATTAATGACAACTAAAACTTCGTATAAACAACCCAATCTGTTATCCAGGTCATCCCGATGAGTATGTAAGGCACTGGCGCCACAGATGTTTATCTTTCGTCGAAGCCTTCTGAGCGAGGGTTGTTTACTTTAAAGTATGGTAGTTTCATCATATCGTGCTATTGATCAATATCAAGAACATCCCAAATATTGGTTGGTACAATTCTAGTATAGTTTACAACATTCATGTATATAAATAATTAACTCTTTTTATTACATATAATAATTGATAAAAAAAATATAATATCAAATTTTTCACCCAAATAATGAGAAATAATATTAGTATACCATATCCAACATTTTTATCCATTATTTTATTTTGAGCCTAGCTATTTTATACAATAATACTTTTAAAAGGTTTACTAATGAATTACCGATGTTGGTATAAGACGTACACGTAGAAGATAGTATGGGAAAGAAGGGTAATGGTGCGCTCCTAAGGGGAAAAAATTCTTCCCAGAAAATACGCTGGCAAAAATTACCAATACATGTGTCAAACTCTTTGGTATTTAATGTAGTTTCTTATAAAAATTTATCATTATCATATATATTAACATTGATTAAATATACACCATTATATAAGAATATGCACTTGCGCACGATTTCCCTACCCATCGGGTAATTGTGCGCATGGGGGTGGGTAATGGTGCGCAGTGACGTATATGTTGAAATAATTAGAATAAATGTGTTTCATTAATATAAATTCAATATCAATATAACATATGGAATGTCTTAAAGCTAAACAATACTTTCTTTGAGCTTTACAATACACTTAACAAAAGTTTTGATTAAAATTACAAAATTGTTCAAGGGTTAATGAAAAATTAACACAAATAGGCTAATTTTCTGCTTTGTCTGCACCTGAGCTGTCTGCATGACTCCAGGACGAACAGTTTATGAGCATCTGTAAACAAGAATGTGAAATGGGAAGTATTTTTTTTTTCTTACCTATAACTACATGGTGCCCACTGCCGCGCACCATTACCCGATTTTCCATTCGAAAGTATTTTATTTTCTCACTATCTTAAGAAGGGATGAAACCATAAATTAATTGGTTCAGACGATAAAGCAAAGACTACCATTAATCCTAATACTAAATAAGTATTAAGTTATCTAAAGATCTGCCCTAGCCTTACTATTTTCTGAGGCGCAAAAATAACATGACACATACGACTTTTAGATTTTGGCCTCTCATAACCTCAAAAATTTCAGTATCGAAAACCACGAGGTCGGGTATTAGTTGTTGAGTCCCCCGCTAGGCTGCAGCACATACAGGAGCTTTTTAACTTATTTCATTCATTTGAAACTACGATGCGCACCTTTACCCGCCGCGCACGATTACCCTACTCTCCCCTATATAAATAAAATGTTATGTTTTGGTTGCGTGATCATGGGTGTACTTAAAAAAGTACACAGATTTTTTTATAAAAATATAATATTATAACACATGCTATACCTTTAAACGAAAAATTAATCGAAAACATTTTGTTATGAACATGAAATAATAGTTAATTCAGTCTCCTTACTATAACGTGTCGGAACCGTAAATATGATGAATATCTTATTTTTTTATAAGACTCGTTGATAATATTGAACAATACATTAAAAGTAATTGATTTTTATGTAAAATTTAGTTGAATACTTATGGCCATATTTTTACTTATTTTCCCCTTTGTATTAAAATGCCGTAAAGATTATCAAGCTGCAAACAATTATTTTTTTTAAAAATAGTATTATTTGTGTAGATACATTTATATGCTCTATTATAACTAAAGGTTCATCAATAATAACAATAACATTTGGTTTTGTTAATAGGTATATAAAAATTCCAAATAAAAATAAATACAACTACAGTAAAATAAAAAATAACGAAATTATGCTTTGTTGTTGTAGCCAATTACATGGCAGTTAATTGCAGATGACATGTAGCTGGGAATTAACAACAGTCATTACAACTGCACGTACATTGTTGCTCCATGTGATTCCCCTCTTATTTTGAATATTTTTATTTTTGCAAAATCGACCTTTTGATTTCACTTTTAACTTTCAAACCTTCAGTTGCTTAAAATAAATATGTGATATTTGCATGACGCAGTAGTATTGGTCAGTAAATTGCTTACCCTTCTTAAAGAATCATGAAATCCCTTTTCTATATTGAAAATAAAGCTTGAAATAGTCGTAATATGCAGTTAACAATGAAGAATAAAAATGTAAGATCTAAGCCTTGGTTTAGGGTATAGTTACTTTCAAAGAAAGTAAACAACGTGTGTTATATCTTGCCGAATATCGGGGAGGGAAGGATGCTTTGGGGTAAATCCATTTTGTTATTGGATTGGAGTGAATATTGCAGCTTACTTCCCGGCCGTTATACCATTTGGATGTTAAATACGTTTACTTAAAATGTGTCTCTAACTGAAACCTATTGAAATGGTTGTACAGTGGTGATGATAAGTCTAGAGACAGCAATTTCCTTTAGTAATTTCTTTAATGGAGGTCAGGGCACCAGACGTCAAGAGACAAATCTAGAATGTAAGTATTGATAGTACCAATTTAAAGATCTTCATTAATAGCGTATAAAATTATAACCTCGAACCACGACAGGAAGACCATCAAATTAGTTGCGTTAAAATAATAATACTAAGAATTAATTGTACAGTAATATAACTCATGACTATTCAACCTTTTCCAGTTCGTTTTGTGGCATATTGATTATATAATATTGCATAGAATGCCATAGTTGATTATTTAAATATTGCATTATTTTGTCGCCTAACATTTTAGCAACCGTGAATAAAGTTAGGAAAAAATTAGGAATAAGTAAATTGTTCTTTTGATAACATACTAACCGTACATGGCTTCAAATGTTCTAAGAATTTTATTAATGTAAACTAATACTATGACGCGATCTTTGGCTTGAGTCAAACATTTATCGTGCCATTTAGAATCTACTCCCCCTGTCTTCCCAACACAGGGAAGATTGTTTCTAAGAGCATATGAATTATTCACCACTCTTTGACTGGAATGCGCATCACCTTTCCAGGTGGCTCTGACTTCTGGTCAAACGACTCCTATCCACAATAAATGAACGTAGGGTCTTACTAATAAATGAACGTATGGGTCAGCCAAGCCCATAGAAAACCACTCATCCCATAAAATTCGTTCAAATTTGTATTTTTTTATAATGACCATTTCGTTTTATTCTACCAAATGTTTTAGTTAAAATATTCTACAGTTAAATTCTAATACAACTGGTGTAAACCTTGACTATGTACATATTAAATAAAATCATTAATTTTATAAAACTATTTATACGCATAAGAGTATTGAATTATGCATCCGTTTGGCCAAATATTGGTACAATTACATCAAACAACGATCCAAAGTGTTCTAAACTGGAAGGTGTGATAGGTTGTGTTTTATTATTAAATTGTAAATATATTTTGTAAAATTTTGTCTAATTTTTTATGTTATAAGTTTGTATACGTTCATTAAAATTTGTAATATTGTTTGTTTTACTGTTGGATTCCAACATGGGTTGTAAAGCTATTAGCGAATTTCCCTATAGGGTATACGCTATTACGGTTGTAGCCATGGTAAGACCTAAGCCCGGGACCACTTTACTTTTCCATTTTGAGGTCCCCAGAAGCCAAAAAACACCGTTCGTTCATTTCCATATATATATATATATATATATATATATATATATATATATATATATATATATATATATATATATATATATATATATATATATATATATATATATATGTGTGTGTGTGTGTGTCCGTGGTACCGATAACTTTTGAAGCGGACCTCCGATTTTCATCAAATTTGGTATGAAGGTGTAAGACCAGATCTATTTTCATGAGTTCGCAAACCAGCGTTGTCGGGTTATGGGAACGGGGTTTTATGGGGTTTCAAAGGGGTCAAAATTGGGTTTTTGGCAGTTTTGGACCTCAATTTAAAAAATTCATGAATTTTAACTAAAACCATTCAAAAGAGCTTAAAAAAAACAATTTAGTATTTTGAATCATTAAAATAGCTTAACTGGCTATGGAGAAAATTCAAATAAAGTTTCCCATGTTATTCTTATGGGTAAACCTTTAAAAAGTTATATATCGCTTATTTATCAACATATTTTAATAAAAAAATTTATGAACCTTCACTAGGTGGTGAGTAATTAAGATTTGATAAAAAAACCCACATGGCAGCAAACCTACATGCTAAATCCCATGGTATTCTCATGGAAAATAAGTGTATAATGGGAGCAAGAGAGATGGAGATAATAAAGTATCTATTCCTAATCAGCTGATCAGCTGTCTTCTGCATATTTGTCAAATTTGAAATGTTTATGTTTTGTTATTTGTAAACAAATAATTCCTTTTGAATGGAAGCTTTGGATATGCACTTTTATTACTGTTAAAAAAGTCATTTATTGCAATATAAATATTAATATAAATAAAAGTAATTTACTCAGAAATATAATGATATAAAATATATTATATTTCCTTGTAAAGATTATTAATTATATAAGATAGCCACAAAGTTCTTTGATGTTGAAAGAATAGTTTTTGGAAATTCGCTGAGTACGCAGGTCTGCTGCGACGGGGGTATTTTATCATTTTAAGGAAAACAGTCCTAAATCCTCAAAGTCAGTGGGCATCGCGAGGATCGAACCCTTGACCTATTAAACTGAAAGCCAAGACGCTAACTGTGGGATAGCAAAACACACCAATATTGTACTCGTATTAGGATGTAGTATTGTTTTAGTTTGACATTTTCTACCTACTCCACCTTAAGAACGGCAACACACATCTCCCCAGGTTTCCCTCATTCTGTACATTGTTAATGATTCTACCCTGGTTGTGTTTACATTTGCCTGTTCTTAGCTCAAGGGAGCCTTTACTGTTTCTAAATAAGGATTTTACTTTCGTCAAAACTGCTCCTAATTGCGTAACTTTGTTTTTACGAAAGGTAAATCCTTATTTAGTTAGATTACGGCTCCGGGGCTTTACAGCATGTATTTTAATTTACTGTTTCCTTTATCTTTGACTTGCAATTTGGTATTCAGTTTTAAACTTAGTAATTCTGTGACTTAACTTAGTGTGAGTTAAGCAGTTTCAAATCAGTAATGTATGCTTGAAAAGAATAAGAAGCCTAATTTTATTTGTAAACTAGATTATTTTCTAGTAGAAGATTTGATTAAATAAATATGAACAAGATTGAGTTATTACTGAAAGCTAAAGAAGCTCCAGTTAGAGGGGCCTCAGGGGAGAAATTCCACCTCATACTTGAGTTCACATTGTAATGGGGTTTATTCCCTTCCCACAGGGAAATTAGTACTATGTGTAAAATACTAAAGAATGGGAAGAAAGATGGCACTATTATCAGTTACTGCAATATTATGTGAGTTTCATTTTGTTTTTTGAGGGTAATTACCTAAAACCGGTTATTTGAAACAATTAATATCTGTATTTCCTAAAGCAGTTTTAACTAACCTTTAGCTCTAAATAAAATTGTAAGTTTAGTTACTTTGTAATCAAAAGCGTTGAGTTGATCAGGTAACAAAGAGTTTACTAAGAGACCCGTGCAGCGCAATGCGCTGCATTTATCAAGGGTACCTGTTGATTAAATCTTGCTCCATAGTAATTTACCGGGGTACTTTGAATGAAAATTAAATTTAAGGGATTACTCCATATTGGTATTTCATCAATCGATCTTCATCAATAATTCTCAATCAAACTTCCCAATGTGGTGGTGTTGAGATTTGGTGGTTGGTCTTTTAGGTCCAAATTATATAGGATTATATTATGGTTTTTATTTTGATTTGTCTTAGAGCCTCTGCCTAAAACTCCTACAAAATGTAGAATAAATTCACAGATGTTTGATCTAGATAGTTAATCACGGAAAAAAAACGTAAATGACAACAGAAGAAAAGTCAATATTTAATTACAACTACCCGGTCCTGTATGAGATATGCAGCACTAACTGCGGCTGTTTTTTTTTTTTTTTTTTTTTTTTTTAGTAGGTCTTAATATATGAGTTAGTAGTCGACATTTGTAACAACCTAAATACTCTTTAACTTAGTTTTAGTTATATTTATTGTTTTATATTTATCTCTTTTTTGTGCTTTTTTAGTTATTATTTGTTTAGATCCCATTGCTGCAGCAACAAATTCTTTTAGTAATGATCCAAAATTTGTCACTCAGTACTTCCCAGAATTCAAACAAAGAAATTACAAAAAAAGAAAACCTAGGTCTAAGAAACTACCCCACGATTTTCTAGCAAGGGCACATTTGAATACAACTGGATTATTTATTGGCGTTTAAAATCATGTTATTTCGCTTTCACCAGTCTTCGATGTTCAGGAGGCTTTGTTGTATATTATGACCGTAATTTATGGAAGAAATAGAGATGACCTATTATACATACCGTAAGTATGTCTAATAGTGTGATCAAAACAGAAGGTACCGTTCAAATGGCTGGTAATAACATTTGTTGGATTTTAAAAATGAAGGTAAAAACTACGCTAAATTATAACCATGGGTAAATTATATAGCTTATTACTAAATTTCAGTATTTAAATTTACGACTTATAGATAAATTAGATTGTTTTAATTTTTTAACCACCATCTAATGAATTTTAGGTAAAAATAATATTAAAATTTAATCTTTTGCTGTAAAATACTCATAACCATATTTTATGCATTTATTTTTCTTTTAAGTAAGGTATTTAAATGATTTAAATAGCCATGTAGGTTTATACTTCTTTCTATTTAGAGATAAAAAGCAAACGTCTACAACACTCAAAAATACAACACTTATAATGCAAAGAATACGAATATGAAAAGATGGAAAATGGCAATCATTTTTGACCGGACACACCGATCATCATCAGTCCCAAAGACAGAATAACAGAACCTACATGGCGGACAATAATACAAGAGCCAGATGGCGTCATCGTCACAATGACAGAATAACAGAACCTACATGGCGGACAATAATACAAGAGACAGATGGCGTCATCGTCACAATGACAGAATAACAGAACCTACATGGCGGACAATAATACAAGAGCCAGATGGCGTCATCGTCACAATGACAGAATAACAGAACCTACATGGCGGACAATAATACAAGAGCCAGATGGCGTCATCGTCACAATGACAGAATAACAGAACCTACATGGCGGACAATAATACAAGAGCCAGATGGCGTCATCGTCACAATGACAGAATAACAGAACCTACATGGCAGACAATAATACAAGAGACAGATGGCGTCATCGTCACAATGACAGAATAACAGAACCTACATGGCGGACAATAATACAAGAGACAGATGGCGTCATCGTCACAATGACAGAATAACAGAACCTACATGGCGGACAATAATACAAGAGACAGATGGCGTCATCGTCACAATGACAGAATAACAGAACCTACATGGCGGACAATAATACAAGAGACAGATGGCGTCATCGTCACAATGACAGAATAACAGAACCTACATGGCGGACAATAATACAAGAGCCAGATGGCGTCATCGTCACAATGACAGAATAACAGAACCTACATGGCGGACAATAATACAAGAGCCAGATGGCGTCATCGTCACAATGGCAGAATAACAGAACCTACATGGCGGACAATAATACAAGAGACAGATGGCGTCATCGTCACAATGACAGAATAACAGAACCTACATGGCGGACAATAATACAAGAGCCAGATGGCGTCATCGTCACAATGACAGAATAACAGAACCTACATGGCGGACAATAATACAAGAGACAGATGGCGTCATCGTCACAATGACAGAATAACAGAACCTACATGGCGGACAATAATACAAGAGCCAGATGGCGTCATCGTCACAATGACAGAATAACAGAACCTACATGGCGGACAATAATACAAGAGACAGATGGCGTCATCGTCACAATGACAGAATAACAGAACCTACATGGCGGACAATAATACAAGAGACAGATGGCGTCATCGTCACAATGACAGAATAACAGAACCTACATGGCGGACAATAATACAGGAGACAGATGGCGTCATCGTCACAATGACAGAATAACAGAACCTACATGGCGGACAATAATACAGGAGACAGATGGCGTCATCGTCACAATGACAGAATAACAGAACCTACATGGCGGACAATAATACAAGAGCCAGATGGCGTCATCGTCACAATGACAGAATAACAGAACCTACATGGCGGACAATAATACAAGAGCCAGATGGCGTCATCGTCACAATGACAGAATAACAGAACCTACATGGCGGACAATAATACAAGAGCCAGATGGCGTCATCGTCACAATGACAGAATAACAGAACCTACATGGCGGACAATAATACAAGAGACAGATGGCGTCATCGTCACAATGACAGAATAACAGAACCTACATGGCGGACAATAATACAAGAGACAGATGGCGTCATCGTCACAATGACAGAATAACAGAACCTACATGGCGGACAATAATACAAGAGACAGATGGCGTCATCGTCACAATGACAGAATAACAGAACCTACATGGCGGACAATAATACAAGAGCCAGATGGCGTCATCGTTACAATGACAGAATAACAGAACCTACATGGCGGACAATAATACAAGAGCCAGATGGCGTCATCGTCACAATGACAGAATAACAGAACCTACATGGCGGACAATAATACAAGAGACAGATGGCGTCATCGTCACAATGACAGAATAACAGACCCTACATGGCGGACAATAATACAAGAGACAGATGGCGTCATCGTCACAATGACAGAATAACAGACCCTACATGGCGGACAATAATACAAGAGCCAGATGGCGTCATCGTCACAATGACAGAATAACAGAACCTACATGGCGGACAATA
Organism: Neoaliturus tenellus; assembly: GCA_030545055.2. Taxonomy (NCBI): domain Eukaryota; kingdom Metazoa; phylum Arthropoda; class Insecta; order Hemiptera; family Cicadellidae; genus Neoaliturus; species Neoaliturus tenellus. The sequence continues at coordinate 18,267 of JAQYXR010000175.1, forward strand.
ATACAAGAGCCAGATGGCGTCATCGTCACAATGACAGAATAACAGACCCTACATGGCGGACAATAATACAAGAGACAGATGGCGTCATCGTCACAATGACAGAATAACAGAACCTACATGGCGGACAATAATACAAGAGACAGATGGCGTCATCGTCACAATGACAGAATAACAGAACCTACATGGCGGACAATAATACAAGAGCCAGATGGCGTCATCGTCACAATGACAGAATAACAGAACCTACATGGCGGACAATAATACAAGAGCCAGATGGCGTCATCGTCACAATGACAGACTAACAGAACCTACATGGCGGACAATAATACAAGAGCCAGATGGCGTCATCGTCACAATGACAGAATAACAGAACCTACATGGCGGACAATAATACAAGAGACAGATGGCGTCATCGTCACAATGACAGAATAACAGAACCTACATGGCGGACAATAATACAAGAGACAGATGGCGTCATCGTCACAATGACAGAATAACAGAACCTACATGGCGGACAATAATACAAGAGACAGATGGCGTCATCGTCACAATGACAGAATAACAGAACCTACATGGCGGACAATAATACAAGAGACAGATGGCGTCATCGTCACAATGACAGAATAACAGAACCTACATGGCGGACAATAATACAAGAGACAGATGGCGTCATCGTCACAATGACAGAATAACAGAACCTACATGGCGGACAATAATACAAGAGACAGATGGCGTCATCGTCACAATGACAGAATAACAGAACCTACATGGCGGACAATAATACAAGAGACAGATGGCGTCATCGTCACAATGACAGAATAACAGAACCTACATGGCGGACAATAATACAAGAGACAGATGGCGTCATCGTCACAATGACAGAATAACAGAACCTACATGGCGGACAATAATACAAGAGACAGATGGCGTCATCGTCACAATGACAGAATAACAGAACCTACATGGCGGACAATAATACAAGAGACAGATGGCGTCATCGTCACAATGACAGAATAACAGAACCTACATGGCGGACAATAATACAAGAGACAGATGGCGTCATCGTCACAATGACAGAATAACAGAACCTACATGGCGGACAATAATACAAGAGACAGATGGCGTCATCGTCACAATGACAGAATAACAGAACCTACATGGCGGACAATAATACAAGAGACAGATGGCGTCATCGTCACAATGACAGAATAACAGAACCTACATGGCGGACAATAATACAAGAGACAGATGGCGTCATCGTCACAATGACAGAATAACAGAACCTACATGGCGGACAATAATACAAGAGACAGATGGCGTCATCGTCACAATGACAGAATAACAGAACCTACATGGCGGACAATAATACAAGAGACAGATGGCGTCATCGTCACAATGACAGAATAACAGAACCTACATGGCGGACAATAATACAAGAGACAGATGGCGTCATCGTCACAATGACAGAATAACAGAACCTACATGGCGGACAATAATACAAGAGCCAGATGGCGTCATCGTCACAATGACAGAATAACAGAACCTACATGGCGGACAATAATACAAGAGACAGATGGCGTCATCGTCACAATGACAGAATAACAGACCCTACATGGCGGACAATAATACAAGAGACAGATGGCGTCATCGTCACAATGACAGAATAACAGAACCTACATGGCGGAAAATAATACAAGAGACAGATGGCGTCATCGTCACAATGACAGAATAACAGAACCTACATGGCGGACAATAATACAAGAGACAGATGGCGTCATCGTCACAATGACAGAATAACAGAACCTACATGGCGGACAATAATACAAGAGACAGATGGCGTCATCGTCACAATGACAGAATAACAGAACCTACATGGCGGACAATAATACAAGAGACAGATGGCGTCATCGTCACAATGACAGAATAACAGAACCTACATGGCGGAAAATAATACAAGAGACAGATGGCGTCATCGTCACAATGACAGAATAACAGAACCTACATGGCGGAAAATAATACAAGAGACAGATGGCGTCATCGTCACAATGACAGAATAACAGAACCTACATGGCGGACAATAATACAAGAGACAGATGGCGTCATCGTCACAATGACAGAATAACAGAACCTACATGGCGGACAATAATACAAGAGACAGATGGCGTCATCGTCACAATGACAGAATAACAGAACCTACATGGCGGACAATAATACAAGAGACAGATGGCGTCATCGTCACAATGACAGAATAACAGAACCTACATGGCGGACAATAATACAAGAGACAGATGGCGTCATCGTCACAATGACAGAATAACAGAACCTACATGGCGGACAATAATACAAGAGAAAGATGGCGTCATCGTCACAATGACAGAATAACAGAACCTACATGGCGGACAATAATACAAGAGACAGATGGCGTCATCGTCACAATGACAGAATAACAGAACCTACATGGCGGACAATAATACAAGAGACAGATGGCGTCATCGTCACAATGACAGAATAACAGAACCTACATGGCGGACAATAATACAAGAGACAGATGGCGTCATCGTCACAATGACAGAATAACAGAACCTACATGGCGGACAATAATACAAGAGCCAGATGGCGTCATCGTCACAATGACAGAATAACAGAACCTACATGGCGGACAATAATACAAGAGACAGATGGCGTCATCGTCACAATGACAGAATAACAGAACCTACATGGCGGACAATAATACAAGAGACAGATGGCGTCATCGTCACAATGACAGAATAACAGAACCTACATGGCGGACAATAAAACAATAGACAGATGGCGTCATCGTCACAATGACAGAATAACAGAACCTACATGGCGGACAATAATACAATAGACAGATGGCGTCATCGTCACAATGACAGAATAACAGAACCTACATGGCGGACAATAATACAAGAGACAGATGGCGTCATCGTCACAATGACAGAATAACAGAACCTACATGGCGGACAATAATACAAGAGACAGATGGCGTCATCGTCACAATGACAGAATAACAGAACCTACATGGCGGACAATAATACAAGAGACAGATGGCGTCATCGTCACAATGACAGAATAACAGAACCTACATGGCGGACAATAATACAAGAGACAGATGGCGTCATCGTCACAATGACAGAATAACAGAACCTACATGGCGGACAATAATACAAGAGACAGATGGCGTCATCGTCACAATGACAGAATAACAGAACCTACATGGCGGACAATAATACAAGAGACAGATGGCGTCATCGTCACAATGACAGAATAACAGAACCTACATGGCGGACAATAATACAAGAGACAGATGGCGTCATCGTCACAATGACAGAATAACAGAACCTACATGGCGGACAATAATACAATAGACAGATGGCGTCATCGTCACAATGACAGAATAACAGAACCTACATGGCGGACAATAATACAAGAGACAGATGGCGTCATCGTCACAATGACAGAATAACAGAACCTACATGGCGGACAATAATACAAGAGACAGATGGCGTCATCGTCACAATGACAGAATAACAGAACCTACATGGCGGACAATAATACAAGAGACAGATGGCGTCATCGTCACAATGACAGAATAACAGAACCTACATGGCGGACAATAATACAAGAGACAGATGGCGTCATCGTCACAATGACAGAATAACAGAACCTACATGGCGGACAATAATACAAGAGACAGATGGCGTCATCGTCACAATGACAGAATAACAGAACCTACATGGCGGACAATAATACAAGAGACAGATGGCGTCATCGTCACAATGACAGAATAACAGAACCTACATGGCGGACAATAATACAAGAGACAGATGGCGTCATCGTCACAATGACAGAATAACAGAACCTACATGGCGGACAATAATACAAGAGACAGATGGCGTCATCGTCACAATGACAGAATAACAGAACCTACATGGCGGACAATAATACAAGAGACAGATGGCGTCATCGTCACAATGACAGAATAACAGAACCTACATGGCGGACAATAATACAAGAGACAGATGGCGTCATCGTCACAATGACAGAATAACAGAACCTACATGGCGGACAATAATACAAGAGACAGATGGCGTCATCGTCACAATGACAGAATAACAGAACCTACATGGCGGACAATAATACAAGAGACAGATGGCGTCATCGTCACAATGACAGAATAACAGAACCTACATGGCGGACAATAATACAAGAGACAGATGGCGTCATCGTCACAATGACAGAATAACAGAACCTACATGGCGGACAATAATACAAGAGACAGATGGCGTCATCGTCACAATGACAGAATAACAGAACCTACATGGCGGACAATAATACAAGAGACAGATGGCGTCATCGTCACAATGACAGAATAACAGAACCTACATGGCGGACAATAATACAAGAGACAGATGGCGTCATCGCCACAATGACAGAATAACAGAACCTACATGGCGGACAATAATACAAGAGACAGATGGCGTCATCGTCACAATGACAGAATAACAGAACCTACATGGCGGACAATAATACAAGAGCCAGATGGCGTCATCGTCACAATGACAGAATAACAGAACCTACATGGCGGACAATAATACAAGAGACAGATGGCGTCATCGTCACAATGACAGAATAACAGAACCTACATGGCGGACAATAATACAAGAGACAGATGGCGTCATCGTCACAATGACAGAATAACAGAACCTACATGGCGGACAATAATACAAGAGACAGATGGCGTCATCGTCACAATGACAGAATAACAGAACCTACATGGCGGACAATAATACAAGAGACAGATGGCGTCATCGTCACAATGACAGAATAACAGAACCTACATGGCGGACAATAATACAAGAGCCAGATGGCGTCATCGTCACAATGACAGAATAACAGAACCTACATGGCGGACAATAATACAAGAGACAGATGGCGTCATCGTCACAATGACAGAATAACAGAACCTACATGGCGGACAATAATACAAGAGACAGATGGCGTCATCGTCACAATGACAGAATAACAGAACCTACATGGCGGACAATAATACAAGAGACAGATGGCGTCATCGTCACAATGACAGAATAACAGAACCTACATGGCGGACAATAATACAAGAGACAGATGGCGTCATCGTCACAATGACAGAATAACAGAACCTACATGGCGGACAATAATACAAGAGACAGATGGCGTCATCGTCACAATGACTTCCTTCTTTACTGCTATTGGCCAACAATCTTACTAATGGAGAATCAGAGTGTATGAACAGATAAAATACGAGAAATTACGAACGACCAAATAAAATTACGAGAAATCAAAATTAAATAAATTGAAAAACATACATTAATAAAGTACAAGTGACTAAATACAAAACAAATTATAATGCAATAATGTTACAACACAACACCATACTAAACCCTATTTTTAACAGGAAAGATATTGAACATATTGCGATAGGTGCCTCCAGAGTCAAAATTTACCTGCTCGTTGATCAACTTATCCCTACCCCTACATTTTTCTTTGAAAACAAACAACTCATCCCATGCACTCATTAGGTTACCCTTCTTGCAAATCTGAAACACACTCAAATTCTCCTCCATATTCACCAATTGCTCAATATATTCCATATTTCTCAACGGGCAGGTAAATTTTCACTCTGGTGGCACCTATCGCAATATGTTCAATATCTTTCCTGTTACCAATGGGGTTAAGGAATAAGGAAAAACTAGTATACGTGTTGCTCGAAATCGAGCAATTTATTTAAATACAGTACAATGGTACTTAAGCTCTAAATCAATGACATCCGACCAATCCAATAATGTGAATATCTTTAATCGCCAATAACTACACGTATTTACAGCTGATCATTTAACAGATGTTTCAAATGCTTTATTCAGTTCCAGTGTTATTTAAATGGGAAATTTTGAGATTTCAATGGTGTATAGCGCCTTTATTTTCAGTCCGATTATCATTAATTTTTGGCGGAAACAACTACAAACCAAGCCCTATCCAACGACACCAAAAACTTGAAAATCTGTTGAAAATTGTAGGAGGAGTTCTCAAGACAAAAAACCCTTAGCGTATTAAATAAGTAATAGATAAGGAAATAAAGAGAAAGACTTAAACGTTTTGAATACCGTAGACAATACCAATAGAAAAGACAACTGGAATGGAATGAATTGAAATAATATTGTAAAAAATCTGTTTCGCATCCCTGGATTTTGTAATTCCCTCACTATATCTTGAAACCATATCAATAATTAACTATTATTATTACAGTGCATGACTGTTCACGTTGCTAAAGGAACTGCAAAATTTTAAGTTTTAATTATGTCGTTATTGTTTTCATACATTTTTAGACAACTGAAGTTATTACAGAACCGAAACTTTTTAGATAAATCATCACAAAAGTTACCCGTCACTTTTGACCGGTTGTTAGCTAGCATAAAACATATAAAAAATTATGTCGAAACGACGTTTTGTTGCTGGAATCCCCAGTTACATGTCAGTTAATTGCAGATGACATGTTGCTGGAAACGAACATTGGTCATTACAACTGGGCGTGCAATGTCGCTTCGTGTTACATATCATGACCTTTTATTTTTCATTCAAATTTATAACTGCGTAAACTCAATTCTACCTACACAGAAGAAGTTGTTTCTAAAAATAAGTGAATTAATCACACCTATTTGACTGGAATTAATTCCACCTTATCGACGCAGCAAGACTCCTGGTCCGACGGCCTCCATCCACGTTTATTTAACGAACACAGTCTCTATTACATCTCACAAACACAGAAAGTCACAATATTTTACCTACTTCAAACATCTAACCAACAAATACTTGTCAAATATGAACCTTTTTAAGATTCTAACCGTTTATGTTCCTTCTACCAAATGTTTTTATTGAAATTTACTGCACTTAAACTGTTATATCAATGGTAAAAACCAAATTTGCCTCAAACAAATTAAATTAGGTATAAAATGTAATTTTAACATATCTACAAACAATCAATAATATTAAAATATCATTATGTCCAAATGGCGGGTATATGTTGAAGAACAGCGATATGACTTATTTTTAACTGGCCAGCATAATCGATAATATTCTATTTCATTGTAGAGTACCGAGTTTTATCCTAGTTTACCGGTTGTGTGTTAATTTTCTATGTATTTTACCTTGTTTTTCAAGGTTATTTGTTCATTGGTAGGAAACAAACATATGGTTCAAATATGACTAGTCAACGTTAAAGTTTGAAAATTATTAGTTTACTTTTACTAGATACATTTTATCATGTTATATGGATGGTGATGGTAATGATCAAGGAGGAGGGAATTATTGTTTTAGTTAGACATGGTCTACGTACTCCACTAGATTCCTTCCTCAAGCATTCCCTCTATCTGTAGGTTCTTAATGATTCTACCGTCGTTGTGTTTGTGTTTGCCTGTGCCAAGCTCAATGAAGTATTAACCGTTTATTTGCTTTATCTTTTACATGCAAGTGAACCGAGACTCTATAATATATTTCAACTTAAACAGATATGTGTAGGACACAAATGGCTTCTTATTTACTGTATGGAATTCCATTAATACATCTTTAGAATTCGAGTTTCAAATTTAAAGATTCTAAGTTGGAATGTTAAACTGCAACTAACAACCACATTGAAAGAAACAATAGTAAGGAAATTGAAGAAGTAAACTGTGTACAGTATTTTCTTAGGAGAATGTTGGTTAAATAAATATAAAAAGGTTGAGTTATTACTGAAAGCTTAAGAAGCTCCAGTTAAACCGGCCTCAAGGGAGCGATTCCACCTCATACTTGGGTTCATACTGTAATGGGGTTTATTTCCTTCCCGGAGGGAAATTAGTTCAATGTATCAAACCCTTAAATGGCGAAGAAAAATAACGACTATATCTTCACTCACGGAAATATAATGTGAGTTCATCAATGTTTATTGCTCTAACATAAAATGTTCTTGAACAATTAATATCAACACCTAATTAATCTATTCAATACTGAACAGAGAGCTAGAAGACTTATTTCCTTTATGTTTTTATTGGTAACGAAAACATCGAACATTCTCAAACAGCAGATTACCTAGGGGTGCGATTGGATGGTAATCTTCTTTGGGTTCATATAGATAAATTATCAACTACTTTGTCAAATGAAATTTGTATTTTAAGAAACTTAGCTTCTTTTAATAACATTAGTATATCCAGAAATGTCTATTTTAGTATCGATTAAAGTAATATAATATATTCAATAATCCGCTGTCGTCTTTCAAGAAAGAAAAATCTCAAGACATTTTTTACTATACAAAAGGGTGCAAACCGTTCTATATTAGTCTGAAGACCTTCCTGCCCATGTGTTCCACACTTCAAGTACCTTCAATTCTTAGCAGTACCATTGACTTTGTACACAGTGTACATAGTAAATGGCAGTACCATATCTTTTTATATACGAAGCTGTTACTTTTGTAATATACAGGGTGTCCCGGAACTCTCTGGGACCCTTTTGTGTTCCTTGCATCGAGACAAGAAAAAAACCACATACAAATAGTAGTCCAACATCCATCGTTAAGCCGCTACCCGCCATTTTGTTTTTTTTTTTCACATAATAATTCTTATTACCGTAACGGATGGTTGTGTTCAGTTCATATTTAGTATAAATCTTTATCATACCAGCATACATTATCAGAAAAAAAACAAATTTTTCCACTGTATATTTTTAAAATGGCGGCCATTTTAAATTTTCAATTTCATATCTCTCAAAATCGGTAAATTTCATGAAAATTTTACGAGACACATAAAATCTGCCAAATTAAATGATCTAATCAACACTACCAAGTTTGTAAGGGTTTGACAACAAATAACGGAGTTATTGCGATTTTTTTGTTGTTAAAATTGCCTATTATTTATAATGCACAATCAATGTTTTCTGGAGAAAAATCGCAATAACCCCGTTATTTGCTGTCAGATCCTTACAACCATCATTGATTAGATAATTTAATTTGGCAACTTTTTGTATCAGGTAAAATTTTTATGAAATTTACCGATTTTGAGATATTTGAGTTTGAAAATTTAAAATTACTGCCACCTTGAAAATACACAGTGGAAAAAATTGACTTTTTCTGAAACTGTACATTGATATGGTAATGATTTACCCCAAATATGAACTTAATGCATGCAACAATTACTGAAATAAAAATTATTAAGTGATTAAAAACAGAATGGCGACTAGCGGCTTAACGATGGATTTTAGACCCCTATTTGTATGATATTTATTTCTTGTCTCGATGCAAGGAATAAATATACAAAAGGGTTCCAGAGAGTTCCGGGACACCCTGTATAATAAGCTTATCTAGTCACATTCTCATAACTAATATACTCACCATAGATTAGTCAACACCGCTGTTCAGCATAAACTTAGATTTTTTTTAGAAAACCCTAGCTACATAGTCTGACATTGTTTAATGTAGTGCCCAATAATTAAAGTAAACACTAGAGTACATGTTGCTCGAAATCGAGCAATTTACTTACTATATTAATTAAAGATTTCATTTCCTATAACAGATACATTTTCATTTTCTATATCAAACTCTTGGTGAACATTTTTTGTAGACCTACATACACTTTGCCATCGTTATCAAAATGACCTTGACCTTTTGCGCAGCTTAATATTACCTATAGTGTCTTACAGGCCGAAGCCCCTAGTCAGCGGCCTTTAAAAATTATTCAATTAATTAATAGGAATTAGACCCTAGCTGAATGCCCATGTTTTGCCCGAGAATTCCATGTAATAATTTTACTTTCAATTTTAATATTTTGCTAAATCATTTACCTCAACCACTTACTCCGATTATCGAAGTGAAAGCATGAGTTTTGAAAAGTATAAACCATCGAATTTGGGTGGGAATAATTTATTATAACCATTGTAAGGGAAATGAGATTGATAACGTGCCCGGCAACCAACACCAATGTCACAATTAAACACCTTTCAAAACAGTTCAACAGTTTACACTATATGGATTATATTACTATTCAATTTTCTTGATTAGCCAATCATCGATATAAATAATCAATTATAAGGTGAAGAAACAGTAATGCTTCTAGCAGATTTTCTTTTCAATAGCGACTTCAAAATTTAATATCGTAGGCTTTAAGTACAGTACTTAAAATTTAGTCTTCAATAATTGGGGTTATATGGTTATCGTTTTAAAATCAAACTAAAACAGACGTTGTGTAGTTAACGTGATGTTCTTTATTTCCATGCTTTACTTCTGGAGGACCTTTCAAGTTATTCATTTCCTCAAAGCTTATTGACAATGTAATTATATTTCTCTAGTTCCTTTGGCCAAAACCTTTCATTTAAGATCACTCAGTTAATTCTACAATTTGTGAAACACCCACAGCTTTTTACAAATATTTTCCAAATGCATACCTAATGCAATTCGTTAATCAGGTACACGCCTTGGTTTAACATCACCCCTTTCGTGTGAAAAGGTAGATAGTACTTTTGCTTAATGTATCTATGTCCAATGTTTACAATTTTACAGCTGTTTACTTGAAAATTAATCCATTTCCTTACCCATGTTAATCAAATGGGAAAATTACGAACTTTAAGTGATTGAGGCTCCCTTCCTTTTAAATAGATATTGACCAATTTACTTTAGAAACAACTTCATGCCGAATCTATCCAATGACACCAAAATCATTAAAATCGGTTAAAACTGTGGGAGGAGTTCCTTGTGCAATAAACCGTGTCGCGTATTTTAATATGTATAGATTTGTTGTAATACAGCTAATTTTTACATTCAACTCAAGAAATACCTTTTAGATTCTTTTTTCATTATATTCCTACATTCCACCACTAACTTCATAAATTAATATCCTGTTTCATTCTCCTTCTTGGAAGTCACCCTATCATAATTGACCTAATTTAGTCTCCTAACCATCCTAGCTGACAACCCTCCATTTGAGAGAAGCTCTACAAATTTATGACCGGTCTCATGCCCTATGGAAGAGAATCCACGGGACCACGTGGAAGGTACGAGGTACAACATGTATTTGCTATAACAATGTTAGACAAAAAATACTTTTGATTGTCAAATGAATGTCACATACTGTAATACATTTTATGGCGAGAGTAATTAAAACTAAACTTGCACTATATAATAGGAATGTTTTAAAACTGAAAATATTATATATTTTACTAATTGGATATTGTATTAAATAAGATCAATGTTTAATTAATATGGTTTAATAATAAAACCATTATTATCAACAAAGGGGTAATTTACTTCTGTCATGAGTGCTTTACCACAACGGATATTTTACTCTTTTATGTGGTTTAAGTCCCTTTTACTTATTATTATACCTATTCTGTTTTAATGAGCAAATATTATCAATTAAATTGCTTTTTAACATACACAAAATTTTTACTTTGCTCCTTGCTGAGTTGAGTATTGAAATAGCTACACAATATTAACAAATTAGTACATTACGTGAATGTTTTTTTTTCTTTTTTTTCATACATATCCCAAAACTTATTATTTAACTATCAATATTGATTGGTAATAATGAAATGTTCGTAATGGTTTACAAGACTATAAGGACCATTCTATACAAAAATATGACAATCCCAATGTCAATTTAATATAACTGGTTTTCAAACAAAACTAACTTTATAATTTGCTAATCCAATAAGTAAGTTAATCTAACTTTTTTAATTTACTGTGTACCGTATTTCAACTCCTTATCAGAAGCCAACCTCAGCAGATTTCTGAGTGTTAGTAGTAAAAATTGTCTAGTTTTTACTACTAATAGCAATGAGTAGCCAATATACAATGAATAAATTCAAATGCCATCACACACAAAACATAAAATAAGAATTAATGTATTTTTTTACTAGATATAACAACTGTCTTGAGTATATTAACACAACTGAACATTTCCTTTCAGTTAAGGCAAATTACTTATTAAAAGCTTTTTATTTTCCTGTGGAATTAGAAATAATATTCACTTCAAACAAATTTCACGCAATACGTATTCGCACAAAGTTAACGTTCGATTACATCATTAGCATTTAGGAATATTTCAGTTCTTAAATATAAGAAAAGTGTTTTAAAATATATCATCTAATACTAATACTGCCATATTTGATACTTTCCAGAAATTAACATCAATGAATATATAAAACATTTAGATTTAGTAAATAATGAATTTAGTAAATGATATCTTCCACGTCGTGGAAACTTAATAACCGAATGATTGATTCAATTAAAACACAATCTGTTATCATAATTGTGGCTGGCGCCACCATAGCGCCAGCCTTGTTTACCTCAGGTTGGTGCCATAACTGATGTGGGGGGGGGGGAGGGGAGGAGTGTGGCCATTCCATGGCGCTAGGACCAAAGTTGTTTACATATTGTTGTTACTATCTTATACCATCGATTAGTCGATGTGTCGTTTAAAATAGTTTAATTTGGTTTTCATTGTCATATCTTAAAAGTATTATGACTAAGCGCTGTTGAAAAATCAAAATGTATAACAATTTAAGTATTCATGGAGGGGTAGAATTTTTGTTAGATTATCTTCTGTTAATGAAATAACGTTAGATTATTTTTATTATTCATATTTATCAAGAATTTATCATTAGTAGTGTGATTTTGTCGCTCCTGGCACATTTTTATTACCCGTACAAGGTGACATATATAAGAGGTGGTGTAGGCGTATAAGTCGTGAGCCTATTGGGGACATTATAGACGTACGTTTAAATACCCATACGTAACGGGATTTTAAAGGTTAAATTCCCGTATGAGAACTAAATGTTCTGTTGTGACTACCTTTAAATAGTGAAAATATGATCATAGATGTTATGATAATGGTGACGTCAAAAAAGGCCATGGCTACCCTAAAGAAACTTTACTATCAACTTGATAGTTGGGAAGAATTTTTTCTTGATAAATCAACAGTAACGCTTGCCAATACATCTGGTCGTATTAAAGGTCGCATATCATAGACTAATATGTCTGGAATTTCATTGTTTTCTATTGATATCTGGAAGTGCTAAGAAAGGAATGGTGTTCTTCTTATAATTATAACCTAATGATGTCAGTATAACAATTTATTCTATAAAATACTGGGTGTTCATAAAGTCTTGCCCTCATAAACAAATCTAATAGCATGAAAACAAATGATGGTAGAATAATGTTTTATTTACAGTTTTAACAAGTGACTTCTTAAGTTTTTTTTACATATGTTCAAACTCAATAAAATTCTATGTGTCGCCTTGGGTTGCCTGTAAATACTAGGAATACGCTCCGATGTCCCTCCCGTACAAGAATTTTTTTACTCACTTTTTGAGTTATTAAGTGACGCTTTTTATGGGTTTTTTTAGGGAGAGGTAAGAAAAATGCATTACGCACACAGGTGGCAAGTCTGTAGTGTGGGGCTCCCCTAAAAATGGGTTTACCCACTAAAAAACCTCCTCTACTCTTTAGGATTCTAACCTGGAATTGTTTTTCACATTACGTCAGGCTAGGCCTAAATTTGGCTAACGCCGGTGGGGCTTACTCCTTATCCTGCCACTCGATCAAGGGATCTGGGCCACTTCGCGGTCCAGATCGGTTTCTTTTCCAGGAGGATGCCCAGGACGAACTGTGATAAACAATCCCAGTTTTGCTCATCCTCCAAGATCTTTTGGCAGACCGAGTCCACCGAAAATGCACCAAAAAATTTGTGTGGCCTTCAGGCGGGGCCCTTCCCAACGGGGGTAGCGAAAGAATGTGTGTTCCGCATCGTCGGGAACGCCGGGTGTCGTGCTCCCAGCTGTGTTGCCACTGCTGGAAGGTTCTGGAGCGCTCTTCTGTTCTTGCCGTGTCCTTTTAATCTCGCCTTGTCTCTGATAAATTGCCTTCCTCTCTCCTGCCAAGAGCTTGACAGGGATAACTCCGGCGACCACCAGGACGGCAGGCTCGGACACTGTCCGGTAGGCGGAACACACCCCGACAACAGACGTCTTCTGCTGGATCGTGGAACCCCGACATTGGCCATCAGCCTACTAAGATAAGTACTACCTTAGCGGCCTAGTCCGCCGTACGGAATATCTGATCCCTCCAGCTTAACTTGGTGTCCACCATAATCCCGAAGTACTTAGCAGCACGAGTTGATTGGACCACCTTCCTTCCCACTCGGAACGGAACGACGGTCTCCATCCTCTTCTTCGTAAGGATCGCAATCTCCGTCTTACGGAGAGTACGCGAGAGAGCGTGATCGAACATCCATGTGTTGACCACACGCATGACTCGGTTCAACTTTAGTTGGGCCAGCTCAACCAGAGATCCTGGCCGAGTATTGAATCTTGCACGGCACCAGAAGTGACTTCCATCGTCCACGTTCCGTCCCTTGTGTCGTAAATCAGGCTTCGAGAGCGGAGATAATCCGCAACAAGATGAGTCGCAACAGATATGCAGGAACGCGAGAGGTGTTGCGAAGCGCATCCAGCATATCGACCCACCTGGCCGAGTATATATATATATCGTATGGCTCATTCAGCCAGCCACCATGGTTTAAGAATAATAAAAAAAAATTCTGCGGTGCAGAGCACCTGAGTCAGTATAAGTAAAAATCTAAACACTAAAATAAAAAAAAATAAAAAATAATAAAAATTAGATCTCTCTTTATAGAGCTAAATCCAGGGCGCTAAGCCATTGCAGCCCAGCTTCACTTGAGCTATGCAGACCGGCCAATCCTTCGGGGAAGGCACTCAGTGGGCACTCTTCGACTATGTGTTCCATAGTTTGATACTCTGCTCCGCAGTCGCATGACTGGTCTTGTGTCATTCCCCATTTGTGCTTCCAATAATTACATCTCCCCACTCCAGTGCGGAAACGATTGAGTATAGTCCACTGCTTCCGAGGAAGATTCATACCACCTACCGCTACGGTCGGGTCATCTATCAAGAAGTGGTTCCGACCTTGAAAAGCGTCCCAGGAGGAAGTCCAGTTTGTATGGATGGTGAAGTTCGAGTCCATCAACTGGGAGGCTGTTCGTAGAGGTGGTTTTCGGGACCTCAATCGGCCCGCATTCTGGGGTAGGTAATCATGGATGGGCAGCTGTGGAGCAGATAAGATCTTTGTGTATTCCCTAATGAGTGCATCCCTTCGTCTTATTTCAGGAGGAGCGATATTACACAGCACCGGGAGCCAGGGTACAGGAGTCACCATGAGTGTACCACTAATGGCTCTCATGGTCCTGTTTAGCTGGACGTCGATCTCTCTAACGTGCACACTATTTAACCACACGGGAGCACAGTACTCAGCAGTTGAATATACCAATGATAGAGCAGTTGTTCGCAGAACTTGTGCGTTAGCTCCCCATGTGGAGCCAGCAAGGTGATGGACAATGTTAGTCCTGGTTCTCACCTTAGCTGCCGTTTTTTGTAAGTGGCAAAGTTGTACCTGGCCGAGTTAAAGGCATTCTTGACATAAGCGTAACAAAGAAGCACTACTTAGCGAGAGAAATGGTCGTGGCTCTCGGCTCTCTTCACAGCTCTCTGGACTTCGGTGATAGCGTCAATCGTTGACCGTTCCTTTCTGAAGCCATACTGACGGGGGCATGAGTCCCCGGCAGCTTCCACGGCAGACGTCAGGCGAGAACGGATCAGCTTCTCGGGCACCTTCCCAGCCGTGTCCAACATGCAAAAAGGCCTGTTTGAAGACGGCAGCTCGAGATCACCTTTGCCCTTGCTGATGAGTACAAGTCTGGCGGTTTTCCGGGGAGCCGGAAACACCCTTCTACCAAACAGGCGTTGTACATTCTCAACAACAAATCAGCATTAATTTAAAATACTTTCTTTAAAGCCTCGCTGGGAATCCGTCCGGGTCAGGAGCCTTGTTGCTCTTTAGGGAGAGAACGGAGGTTTCCATCTCCTCGAATGTGAAGAGTGGAACGTCATCTAACCGTCCAAAGTCAACCGGCGTACATCCTAGGCCTAGCCTACAAATACAAACAATGAATTTAGCTAAGACCTCAAAACAAGCAAGTAACTTAATATAATTATGCTTATAATATTAAAGGTAAATAGATTGTAGAGCGAAAAAACAATACAATTTAAAATCCATGATTGCAAATTAATAAAAATCAAGTAATGTAAGTATTGTAGAATTGCGCTTACTTAACACTTAATCCATATTTTGTTACCTGAGACATAGGCTACAATGGCACAACACATTCTAATTAGTTGTTCAATTTAAATCTTTCTCCCAAATAGATATTTGTTGTATCCCATAAATTAGTTAATCGCATAATTCCGTACGACAGCAATTCAATCCACATCAACATGCCTATTTTTTGGTATAATTTATAACTTCAACAAGTAAACATAAGTGTTGATCTATTTAATTTAACAAATAGGTCTGTCAAAATATCAATTAAATTTTATTTAAAAACGTAACATAACGGCAAGCAGATATAAACAAGAAAAGGTTATGTTAATATGTTGAATGTTGTTTTCAGCAAACACAGCGATAACTCAGCTGCGATGGGGGAATATAAATTGATCATAGCAACTACATTAGTCAAATCATGGGGTCAAAAATTCGCCTAAGATAAATTTAAAGTCGATCTAAAAGAATTTTATTCTCTATGTTCCATAGAGTAAAAAATTCAATTATGGGCGACTTTTTATTTTTTCCCATATTTTGGTTAACATTTAATGAGAATCAGACTGCACTGCATTTCTTATTTTCTCTCTTAGTGACTTTAAATCAAGAACTGGGGTGGAATACACTACGTCTTTGACAAACCCCCACATAAAAAGTCCAGAAGAGAAAAGTCTGGTGACCGAGGAGGCAATTTAGTCGGGCGATCACGCCCAATCCACCGTGACTTCAGTGATGTGCGGGCTTCAAGTTCGTTTCTTGTCACACACACTGCCCCTGTCAAAAAAATATGGATACTACCTCTCGATACCTTTTACGTACGGTGCAGGTGTTCTAAATGTTCGCACACAAAGTCTTTAGACAGTACCGGTAATGGGAGACTGGGTTTCATAGAACCATAGGACACACTGTTACTTCTTCTGGAGGCTAACCATTTCTGATTTGCTTTTGTACAAAATTTGAAGAAAACTGCATTGTTGTCAAACAGCTAAACAAAGGTGTTACCAACTTAATAATAATAATAAAAACTAGATTAAATTCTCTTCAAAAGAAGCAATGTAAGTTGCGTGTGGCTCTAATGGTTTCTGTTCAGCAAAGCTATCAAATCAGGGCAAGACTTTATGAACACCCGGTATATTTTATTTCTAATAAAAATTGTTGATCAATATATATTTAATATAGGTTATAAGTTCATGGTATCTTCATTTTGTAAGTAAGGTTATGTGCAATGTGATTACGTCGAATTGAACAAGTTAAATAGTCACAAACATGTCCAAGTTCAATATCTCCAATGCCGTGAGTAGAATCCATCAACGGTTTTAATCAGACCATACAATACATCATTCACCCACTCTGCGATTGCCGTGATTTGATCAATCACTATTCATTTTGCACTTTATAATTCAAAGGAAAAATTAAATTTAAAAAGATAAAATTATTGATTAATAAACACAATAATAGCTTCTAGAAGTTTTCTATGAGACTAATTATATAAAAAAATCATTTTAAAATGAAAATTTATTTAGTAAGAATTGAAAACAACTTTACTAAAATAAATTGTTTTATCAATAGTTTGCATTTTATAAATGGGTCAGGTTTGAAAACCAAACAAAATTGATTAAATACATCTGACAATGTCATTTCCGGAAAGGTGAGATGAAAGGGAAAGAATAAGTCAATATAATTAATTACTGTAATGACTAGTTGATACTTTAACGGCTCTACTTATAACACTTTTTGCTTTGTAGAGTCAGTTATAAACATTGTAAACCATCAAATAATATTTATAATTGAATTTTTTTACTATATGGAACATAGAGTATAAAATTCTTTACGATCGACTTTAAATTTCTCTTCAAGGCGAATTTTTGACCCCCAAAAGGCTTTTCTATTACTAATTTGATTTCAATGAAATTCTCAGGTTAGATTTTAAGTATTTTAAACTAGGTAATAAACTATAATCGAGCAATTATTTTCAAATTTTTAAAAAGCTTATTTTTCGGAATTTTTGACAGAACTTTAGTTGTTTAGGCTACATGGTTTGACTAATGTAGTTGCTATGATCAGTTTATTTTCCCCCATCGCAGCTGAGTTGTCGCTGTATGCTGAAAACAACATAACATAACCTTTTCTTGTTTATATTTGCTCGCCCTAATGTTACGTTTTTAAATTAAATTTAATTGATATTTTGACAGACCTGTTTGTTAAATTAAATAGATCAACACTGATGTTTACTTGTTGAAGTTATAAATTATAGTCTAACAAAAGATAGGCATGTTGATGTGGAATGAATTGGTGTCGTACGGAATTATGCGATTCGCTAATTTATGGGATACAACTAATATCTATTTGGGAGAAAGATTTAAATTGAACAACTAATTAGAATGTGTTGTGCCATTGTAGCCTATGTCTCAGGTAAC
The DNA here is from genome assembly GCA_030545055.2 of Neoaliturus tenellus. NCBI lineage: Eukaryota > Metazoa > Arthropoda > Insecta > Hemiptera > Cicadellidae > Neoaliturus > Neoaliturus tenellus. The sequence goes on from JAQYXR010000175.1 coordinate 36,876, forward strand.
AAAATATGCATTAAGTGTTAAGTAAGCGTAAATCTACAATACTTACATTACTTGATTTTTATTAATTTTGATTAATTAAGCATGGATATTAAATTGTATTGTTTTTTTCGCTCTACAATCTATTTACTTTTAATATTGTAAGCATAATTATTATTAAGTTACTTGCTTGTTTTGAAGTCTTAGCTAAAATCATTCTTTTGTATGTATTTATTTGTAGGCTAGGCCTAGGATGTACGCCGGTTGACTTCGGACGGTTAGATGACGTTCCACTCTTCACATTCGAGGAGATGGAAACCTCCGTTCTCTCCCTAAAGAGCAACAAGGCTCCTGACCCGGACGGGATTCCCAGCGAGGCTTTAAAGAAAGTATTTTCAATTAATGCTGACTTGTTGTTGAGAATGTAAAACGCCGGTTTGGTAGAAGGGGTGTTTCCGGCTCCCTATGGAAAACCGCAAGACTTGTACTGATCAGCAAGGGCAAAGGTGATCCCGAGCTGTCGTCGTCCCACAGGCCTTTCTACACGTTGAACACGGCTGGGAAGCTGTTCGAGAAGCTGATCCGTTCCCGCCAGACCTCTGCCGTGGAAGCTGCCGGGGACTCATGCCCCCGTCAGTATGGCTTCAGAAAGGGACGGTCAACGATTGACGCTATCACCGAAGTCCATGGAGAGCTGTGAAGAGAGTCGATAGCCACAACCATTTCTCTCGCTGAGTAGTGCTTCTTGTTACGCTTATGTCTAGAATGCCTTTAACTCGGCGAGGTGGGTCGATATGTTGGATGTGCTTCGCAACACCTTTCGCGTTCCTGCATATCTGTTGCGACTCATTGAGGATTATCTCCGCTCTCAAAGCTTTATTTACGACACAAGGGACGGAACGTGGACGATGGAAGTCACTTCTGGTGCCGCGAAAGATTCAATACTCTGCTAGGATCTCTGGAATGTTGCCTATGACAGCCTCCTGAGGTCGGAGATGCCTGAGGAAACCACTTTGGTTGGGTACGCCAATGATGTCGCAGCTCTCATTGTCGCACGCAACGTTGAGCTGGCCCAACTAAAGTTCAACCGAGTCATGCGTGTGGTCAACACATGGATGTCCGATCACGGTCTCTCGCTTGCTCTTGAGACGGAATATGGTGGTTACCTATGGATAATGGGTATTCGGAAAGCTGATTGTGGACCTATGGTGGTATTGAACTAAAACTTAGAGAGTAGCTGTTGGCAAACTGAATTGATGGACTATTGAACTCGACCAACAACATGAATGGGCTGACTAGTCATCTCTAGGTTGTAGGTGATTAACTGAAGGGTGACTATGGAGATGGTTGAGGATTGAGGTTTTAATGTCGTGAAATGAGATACCTGGGAAATTCGTGGCTTATTGACTGAACCTAGGAAGCGTATCTGAGGGACATACTGTGGGTACTACCCAGGGACGGATCGCAGCCAAGCACAGACCAGAACAAGCCATTTTGATGAGATAATTATAATCTACGTATACTAAATTAATTGGAAGGTGAATATCTAATAATGAACTGTATCTAGAAATCTAAAACCCATCCTATGGCTAATGGCCATGTCCTGAAAGGACATGAAGGTTATGGTTCCAGACTACCCTCTACAGAACAAGTTATAGTTTAAATTGGTTGGTTTAAATACTAAATTTACTTGAGATCAATTAATAATTATCATCCCCCACAACCTACGTCCCCAGGGACCTAGCGGTCCCCCTAATTCCCAAATATTACTTATCTGGCCATTTTTAATCCGATGTTGACTAGAAGACGGTCGCAGCTGGAGAGGGTGAGTGAGAGAGGACCTCCGTATTTTTCGGCTTCGCGAACCGCTTCGCGAAGCTTCTAGAAAGAGGCTGTCGGATACCAGCGATGTGGTCAGTGGCTCGAAAATCGGTACTATATGGAGTGCTGGCGGCACGAGCCGTCACACTCTCCGTAAGTCGGAGATTGTGATCCTTACGAAGAAGAGGATAGACACCGTCATTCTGTTCCGAGTGGGAAGGGAGGTGGTCCAATCAATTCGTGCTGCTAAGTACTTCGGGATTATGGTGGACACCAAGTTAAGCTGGAGGGATCAGATATTCCGTACGGCGGACAAGGCCGCTAAGTGGTAGTCACTTACCTTAGTAGGCTGATGGCTAATGTCGGGGTTCCACGATCCAGCATAAGACGTCTGTTGATGTCCGCGGTTCAGTTCGTGCTTCTTTATGGAGCAGAGGTGTGGGCAGACGCTCTCGATAAAGAGTAGTACAGGTTGCGACTCGCCCGGGTTCAACGTTGAGCGGCCCTCGGGGTGTGTTCCGCCTACCGGACAGTGTCCGAGCCTGCCGTCCTGGTGGTCGCCGGAGTTATCCCTGTCAAGCTCTTGGCAGGAGAGAGGAAGGCAATTTATCAGAGACAAGTCGAGATTGGCAAGGACACTGCAAGAACAGCAGAGCGCTCCCGAACCTTCCAGCGGTGGCAACACAGCTGGGAGCACGACACCCGAGGACGATGGACTGCGCGACTTATTAAGCACGTCCAACCATCGGTGGAACGGCTGCCAATTCTTTATTTATTGCTCGCGTGTTCCCGACGATGCGGAACACACATTCTTCCGCTGCCCCCGTTGGGAAGGGTCCAGCCTGAAGGCCACAAAAATTTTTGGTGCATTTTCGGTGGACTCGGTCCGCCAAAAGATCTTGGAGGATGAGGGCAACTGGGATTGTTTACTCGTAATTCTGCAACTTGCCAATATGACACTGTTGAGATTTGGTGGTGGTTCTTTTAGTTCCAAATTAGCTAAGATAAGGTAGTTGTTCTTTTGCCGATTTGTCTTAGGGTCTCTGTCTAAACACTCCTATAAAATCTAGAATAAATTCACAGATGTTGGATCTACATAGTTCATCAAACATAAAATTTAAATGACAACAGAATAAAAATCAACATTTCATTACAACTCCCCGGTCCTGTATGAGTTATGCAACACTCACTGCGGCTGTTATGAGATAGTTGTCGACATAGTGAATGGGTCCACATTACTATTAAAAAAGAACTAAAACCCCAATAATTCGTAATTTTCCATGGCATTACAAAATGTAAATAAAGAAATCACTAAAATAAGGAGAATCTACATATTTGTTAGTGTGGTCCATTTTGGTTTGATGTGGTATTTATTTTTTGATTGAAATTTCCTCTTTGTAAGAACCATATTTGAAATAAGCTTGTTTTCTACACTGGAGGTAAAAAATATTTAAATGTCGTTTCTTTTAAACATGAGTTTTAATATGTGTATCATTCTGCATTAAATTTTTGTATCGTATAATAATAAACAAACAGGTTATAACACCTACAACCAACTATCCCTTTTCCTTATAATTTACTGAGTTTGAAACCCCATGCACACAAATTTAGTGTTCTGTTTTAATATTTGTAAACTTTTGTTATTGTTTATATACCAATCAGAAAACCCATAAAAAATTTCAATTTCCAAACTGTTTTTGTAGGCCCTGCATGAATTTTTCTAGGGTTACGTTACTAAACTTATTTTGTGTCCAAATATACGTAAATATATTTCAAGTTACCTTAAATATAAGAAAATCTTCCCGCTACATTTTGAGAAAAGGTTCAAATACGACAAAAGACACTTCTTGTTTAAAGTATGAAATTGTGTTGATATTTCAGTACCAGTAGTTCAATTGCTTGTATTCAGCTTTTAACATGTGTTTGTCTGTTTTACAATCAACAGCTGTTTTATATTGCAATTCAATACAAATTGTTCCCCATGTTAATCTTATGGACAAAAAATGAACTTTGAAGGCTTCCCGTGGGCTTCAGAATTAAAATATCAAAAATCTAAGACCTTATTGCAAAACTACGAACTGAGACCATTCTTTTGACACCTCAAACTTTAAAATTGGTCCAGAAATAAGGGAGGAGTAGTGTTAACAAAAAAAGGGCATCACGTATTATATATATAGATTCTAACAAAAGCCTTCTGTAAAGTTATAACAGGATTTAAGGTTGTAAGGTATGTTCCTCCCCAGCAGGTCATGCCATAACTTAATCTAGAACTGACAAGTGCATGGTAAACATATAAAAGAACATTTTGAGGACACACATTTATTAATAAGTAAAATTTGCGCAACAAACTACAAAGTTCTTTTCTTAGCTTTTCAATGTGGCCCTTCCATGAAAGATTTGAATTTATTACAAGCCCAAGATACTTCATTTTTTCTACTTTTTCAAGCCTATTACAATTGCATACTATTCCATTACATTGAGGTACATGATTAAAAAGATCACCAACAAAACTCTTTTCATGTTTTATACCAAAAATCATATACTTTGTTTTTCACTTAAAACTAAATAATTTCTGTCAAACCAGTATCTCAAAATGTTTAGATCGTCCTGCATACGTGTCTTAACATCATCCAAACTATATCCTGAATACGTTAGTGCAGTGTCGTCCGCAAAAGCAGTTAATTTGCCGTAAAATTGAGCATTACATAATTCATTGATATAAATTAGGAACAATACAGGTCCCAGCACTGATCCCTGAGGCACTCCATGTCTTAAATATCTAATGCTGCTATAAGAATTCCCTATTTTTGAATATTGTGGTCGATTGGATAAATAGCTTGTAAACCAATTTAATGTAACTCCCCGAATGCCTGCATACCACATTTTATTAATAAGAATCGTATGATCAACCGTGTCAAATGCTTTTGTAATGTCAATAAACAATGCTGAGCAAGCTTTACCATTATTAAGGTGATTATAAATTGGCTCTAAAAATTTAAGTAAAGCGTCCTCGGTTGACAGGCCCCCTCTAAATCCAAATTGGTAAATGCTAAAGAAAGAATTACTGTTAAGAAAATACAAGAGACGTTTTTTATTAATTTTTCAAAAATTTTTGCAAAGGATGAAAGTAAAGATATAGGTCTATAATTTGTAGGGTTTGTTTTATCTCCGCGTTTGAACACTGGAATAACCACTGCAGTCTTTAAACAATCAGGAAAAATACCACGTTCAATACTTAAATTAAACAGATAAACTAGTACCTCAATAATAAGAAAAATTATTCTTTTAACAGTGGATCCTCCAATTCCATCTATACCAGGAGCTTTGCCATCCTTTAGACTATTCACAACATTCAAAACTTCATCATTACAAGTTGGTGACATAAAAAATGATTTTGTAAATAAAGCCAGTCTAAACACATCATCATAGTAAGTATCTGAGTTTTTCTGAACATTTATTGTTTTTTTCAATGAATCTGGCACACTAAGGAAGAAGTTATTAAAACTTCCAGCAATGTCAACACATTCAGTTTTTTCCTCCCCATTATATATAATATTTTTAATATTAGAATCGGTTTTAGGTTCATTTATTAAGGTGTTAACTAAATTCCACTGTGCTCTAGAATTCCCATTATGCTTTTCAAACTCTGACATATAATATATCTCCTTGGCTCTATTAATTTCATTTCTTAATTTGTCTCTGAATTTATTGTAATACCTTATTAATCTAATATCATTTGGTCTTAAACGGACACACTTATATAACTTTTTCCTCAGTTCACATTTCATACATAATCTATCAGAAATCCATGGTTTGAGCTTTTTAAAACGATATTTTACTACAACTGATTCTTTACAACTATCAACCATTGATTTTTCTTACCTCTCCCTCAAAAAAAAAAAAAAAAAGCGTCACCTAATAACTAAAAAAGTGAGTAAAAAATTCTTGTACGTGACGGACATCGGAGCGTATTCCTAGTAAACACTTTTATTGAATACATAAAATAATTAAGTTTAGAAGCTAATTAATCTGAACTATTCAAGACATTTCGTGCACCATTTATTATTAAATGTTATGTCACTGAATTGGCAATGTCATTTAAACATTTGTTTGTTTAAATGTTGAACCCAACATGACGCAACATTAAACTCCAATGTGGGAGCCGTTCAGTGAAGTGTTTGTTATTTTCTACAACATGCAGTTCACATGCTCGCAATGCAATGTTGTGCAAGTGCCTCTTTGTACTGGGAAGTGTTAAATGAAACATACAAAAAATAGAACGAAAAAGTTATTGCTTAGTTGTTTAGTGAAGTCGTTGTTATTTTACACACTGCAGTTCGAATAGGCCTATTCGCTCAGCAATATTGTGCAAATGAAATCTTTGCACAGATGTGTGTTCAATAAAAGTTTAAAATGCCTATATGTTTTTATGCACTATGTTTTATACATTGCATTAAATTCAGTACATTAAACATTTTATTAATAACGAGGTGGCCCGTGCGAAAATTGCGCATTTTATGATTCTGTATGAGTGAAACTAAACTACAGTATGTGAATGTTGATTATGAAGTGAGAGAGATATATTTTTGTTTACTATCTGGCTTTTAAAATTCATCTGAAGGTAATCAGCTGTTAAATTACAATTCACATTAAAGAACTTGCAATAAAAGTTGGTCAACATTTTAAAGCGCCCTCTATAAAGAAATCAAAGGCGAGGGGGGCGAAGCCCGAAACAATATGACCTTTTTAATTGCGATTCGTCGCTGCGGTATATCCTAAGTAAGCTTTAAAATGACACCTCAATCTTAAAAATCGGTTCAGTAGGTCAAGAGAAAAAGGGACGTAACAGACGAAGCCCTTATAGAAAAAGATGATAGATTAAAAATATATTATACAAACAGTGTTATTGTTACGGGTATTAATTTTGAATTAAATAACTAGCTCTATATATTAATAGGCAAGCATGTTTTTTTTTTCTCTTTTTATCTCAGTTTGTGAGCATGAGGAGAAATACGCGCATACCGTTAGAAAGGTATAGATGAGCAGAGTCCCATTCTAATTCACATCGGACTCCAGGGCTGCGCCCCACAGGCTTTCAACGTTCCAATGTTAATCTTATGGAGAAAGGATAAATTGATTTAATCATTAAACAGCTGCTTTAAAGACTACTGATATAAAAACAGGAATAACATATGTTTCAGTTATACAAGTTTTTTTAACTTCTTGGGTACATATCAATGGAAATTTTGGTAGAATTTCGATCATGAGGCGATTTCTATTATATATAATTCTGTAAGTAAAATTTCTTGAGCAAAATTGTGAGTGTTATAAAAAAACAGGAAGATGGTCCCACGCCTCCTCCCACCTACAGCAGTAAACCTCTATCTTCATTGACATAGTGTATACTGTATGAGGGGGAAACGCAGGTCTGCTGCAACGGGGGTATTTATAATCTTAGAATCCCTGCAGTCAATGGTAGGCCACCAAACTTTAACTAAGTTTCCCTTTGTTGCAAATTGTTGCACTGTTGCACTCTGAGCCCACAGCGACACGGCTGTTCAGCACTTGGCAACTCAGCAGCCATAAATCGCCTCAGCAACGACGCTGATTACATTTGTCTCAGCAGGAAATTAATTAGCAATTCGAGGAGAAATTGTTCTAATTAAACAGACGTCTGGCCTCGGCAATGCTGAACGAGGTGCGATTGTAGAACAATTTTTCTAACGCTCCGTTGTTACAGGTGATTCTTTTAACTTTTTTTCTTGATTAACATTTTTTACTTGAACTTTTTTTGTCTTTAAGAATTGTCTGCGGCCTTATGAATACAGTCATAAGAACCTGAAAACCTATATAGTTTTAAATTAAATATTAAATAATATTTAATACACATTAAATTTAAAAAATATTCAATAAAAATACAGTCTGTATCTATTCCTATCACCATTTACTAAAAGGAACAGTTATATTAAAATAGAACATGAAACATAATATTTAATACACACAAACCAAATGTCTTACATATTCAAAATTTTAGGTTATCATTTTAAAGGACATCAATTGGAACATGAAATTAAACGTTATTATGTTGTGTACAGGATATTTTTGTTTATAAAAACCATATCAAATGCAATAACGCTAAACATTTATTTACTTGACTATATTGCTCTGTGTTATTATGAAAGCGCTATAATCTATGTCTGCAACAATTAATAATGCATTATTTATTACGACAATAACAAGAAGCATCTAAGTTTTCGTGTAAATATAATGTTTGTGTGCCTAAACCTCTACACAACATGTTTAACAATCACACTTTCTTTTTAATATGCCAACGCAAGCCCCACTATGGCTTTTGCGCTGTTGGGTCTCACTCCGAATGGAGCAGTTAATTTTTTTTTATATAATATGCAATAATTTTTTCCTGTTTTTCCACAAATGCAGATAGGTGAAACAATCCTGCACATTCCGTACAACTTGTTGAATTATAATAAAATATATCATGTTTTCATCCATGTATTTGAAATCATAATTTGTACATTGCAATTTAAATATGATAATTTTTAAACTCAAATTAAAAATATACACTATTTTAACTACTTGATTTACATTGAATTTATAAAGTTAATCTGGGAATAATTTAAAATCCCGATAGTTAATGACGTAATTGTTTATGGATTATAATTAATATACCATGCTTAGTTTACAAGTAGACAAATAACGTTAGTCCTACTAGTAATAATCGTATTTTCTGATTTTTATTAATTTTATATGTCACAATTTTGTTTTGTTTGTAAATTTAGACGATAAACTGTTAATAATTTCTTCTTCATCAATGAAACGTGAAGCCTAAAGTCCGAGAAAATATTGTGATTTTTTCGGTGTTTTGAGTTCTACCAAAGTTATAACTTCTATGTTTAATTTGTTGTGATGACAATAATGTAAAAGAGGTAACATCTGCTTCAGTTAACCTTTTATACCGAGTGTTCTAAGAGAATTATTTTCATTTCAATGAATCAATGAAACTATAATCAGTTTTTATCATTCATACGAAACCAGCCTGCTTTTGTCCTCTCAATATCATCAAAAACGTTTATTTTTTGTGTTAGGACTGAACAATTAGCTGTAATATATTTTAGTCGTTGGACTGAAAATTCAGCGATTTTATTAGTATAATATTATTTATTCATTATTTTCAGAATGCAAAACTTTGAAATTCAATCGTTATAAAAATTATTGTTTGTAACAACAGAAATGTTAACACTGCATATTACTTAATTTGTAAATTTAACCACGAAATTACAACTTTATAGTTAATATATTTGACGATTAAAAGTCTAATTCCACATCTTGATACAAAAGTGGTTCATCCATTCGTAGCAGAAGTTTCTTTTTTGTACTTAATTATTTTTTTAAACTCTATTTTGCACACCCAAAAGGTTCACTTTTTCTCCTAGTGATGAAAACTAGTATTACGACAACTGTAGTATTACTCCATAAAACATTTCTAATGTTTCATATATTATAAGTGACTTTTGTTTCATTACCTAAAATTTCGTTATATTAAAAATATATTTTCTTTGTCTGAAACGGTTGACGAGCAAAAATAACACATAAAAGTCAACTAAAACGGAAAATGACAAATTATTTAAAATCTGGATAATCCAAAAGGCTAGACACAAAATAAAATAAATTCTGCCTTACCACAAATTTAGTCGTAGATGGGTGGTCCTTGGTACTCGGGGACGCACACCGATCTCTCCAACTAGGACCTCAGCTCGCCAATGAAGCAACCGCTGACTCATACATAGAAATTTTGAGAATCATCAAGTTTTTTTTTTAGATTATATTTGCCAATTCCTACAACATTGGTATGTGGTTTGTGAAATGCTGATATCAGGTTTTATACTCATATTCACCCATAATTTTAAATAAAGAATTTTAGAAATAATGACAACCATCACAATATCTTAGCATACTAATACAATTAATTAACATTACAAGGTACATTGCCGGAGTGACTGACAGGGTCCCGTGGGGACATCACGGTGATGTCAATATATGTATTGAGCTTATGATGTATTGCATTTGCATTGAACCCCTCAGATTGTCCTTCAATATTCAACATCTCTTATTTACAACTTCACATACATTGTATACCTTACATATAAACCACTCATTAGGGTTAAAAGTATTGTTCATTATTTCATTGAACATATAAAACTCTATTGAACAACATTGACTGATATTTATACATTCGCAAAAGAATTTTAAACTACCGGATATTTGACATTGATAAATGCGTTTCTCCTTTTTATACATGATTTTCTCTATATATAAAAGCAGTTATCCAATATTTATTGGAAACTTTATATCCTTATTTAATCATTTAAACTACCAAGGTACTGCAACATAAACCTGTAAAACTTCAACTACTAAACCAAGAAGAGTAGAGAAGAAGTGGTTATCTGAAGAAATAAATAAAGTAAATAATTGAGGCGAACGAGGATCCGAGTTTACTTTTAAGCACCGCCGAGAGTGAAACCGGCTTGAGTGAATAATGTATTACTGACTTGCTACCACGGCTCTCAAATTAGGGTGTGAAGGAGGGGGGGGGGGGTTGGTGGGGAATGAACACCCTCTTCTACGTTCGATTAAATTGATATTTGTATTTAGAATATTTACGGCTGACTTTACAACATGTTTAATATTAATTTCTTGCTTGGTGTTTATTTTATTGTAAAATAAGCTGAGATGTAATACTAACAAAATAATTTACTAAAAAGGTAAATATGTTACCTTACTTTCGGTGTAATTAATGTGAGGTTTATTGTTATTTATATATTATGATTTTGTTACCAATTTAAAGAGTTATTACTCAAATAAATAAATTTTTAAAAGACTAAAGATTATGTTTCGTTTAAAATGTACATAAAAATTCAAAGTTATACGTCACGTTTCATGTTTTCTTTTTTTTAATTACAGCATACAAGTATTCCATTGAGTAAAAACTCTTCATAATCTATTTTTTGATATCAGTCAGTCTCCCATATCAGGAGCCATTATTTTAAGACCTTAACTGTAACTTAACTCACTGCTACATTTACGACGACGAAAGGCCATTAGACCATTGATAGGGCCGGGAGCGGAGGCGGAGGCCAAGTTTTATTGGGCTCTGTCTGCCGATTTGGCAATGCTGTACTTTATATCCACTTTATTGGCGTACAAAAGCATTTTTAATTTATTTTAGAGTTTGCTTTAAATGTGCGTTTTTTTTTAACTGTATCGAAGATTCTTGTAAAAAACGTTAAAATTATACAGTTATTATTCCAATTCCCTACTTACATAGTGTTTCAGTGCTATGTTTATTTTGATCGTGTGCCTTAAATATAGATTTTCTAAAATCATTTCTGGTAATATTTCTTTCAAGAGTCTCAACCGAAGTGTTTCAAACTCGGACATTAATCAGAATGCTCCCAGCGCGTCCCTCAGAGTTCGATAAGCATTTCCCTCACGTACCTTCAAAGATGTCTTTGGCTGATGGACCAAGATTGCTACTGTCGCAATCTTATTCTACGTTTTTATAATTTATAAGTTTTCCTTTATTTCATATTATAGTATATGAAATGGTTGTGCCAATGAAAATGTATGTATAAAATCCATTCAAAATTATCTCAATTAATTATCTGGCTAAATTAATACACCTTTTAATTGCAATTGCTACCGGGTCTGTTGTTTTAGCGTTTCAGTTGGATAGACAGAGGTGAAATAAATCGTGCAGGCCACCTTTTTACTAAACATATATTGTATTTAAGGATCGAGTGGACAGCCAGGTAAAGGTTTATATTGAAGGTTAATAAAAGCCAATTATCACAGTGTAAATGTAACTTTGTGGACGATTACTTTATGTTTCTTTTACTGTCCAGTTAACCAACAGTACATACTGGTTAATTTTCTACAATTAGATAGACGATTTTTTTTATATCTATATAATATGTGCTTACTAACGGTCCGTAAAAAATGACGAGTGATTAGCCTACAGATGATTGTTCATTATATGTTATTTTTATTAGTGTTAATCGTCACAAAATTTATGATAACCCTAAAAACATAATAGTAAAACTTATATTTTACCATTTCTTTAGCAAAGTGAACAGTTATAAGACAATATTAGTTCAATATTTGGCATGGTTTTACAATGTAGCATTCGAAATTTTGTTAACAAGAAAAAATAAACATAAGTGAAAGTAGAAACTTTTTTATTGGCATTTGGATTTAAAATATGGTTTATCTTTCATATTTCAAAGCTTTAGGACCGTTTGCACCAATTTAGTTTAAACCTGATCTTCAGTTTAAACCTAAGTTTAACCTTAAAGTCAGTTGCACATGCATAGTTTAAACTCACACCTCCAGCTGATTTTAACTGAATTAATCTAGATTATATTTAATCCGGTTTATCATTTATTTGTGCAAATGGCCCTGAGTGACACACACACACACACACACACACACACACACACACACACACACACACACACACACACACACACACACACACACACACACACACACACACACACACACACACACACACACACACACACACACACACATACGTGTAATCCATACATTATTTGATCCCCTGTTAACTTCATCAGCTATTTGATCCACCAGAAGGAAGCGTTGTTGAAAAATAAAAAATATCACTTTTTATCTAAAAATTGTCCTGAACATACTGATGTAACTATAATATCATTAGGAACAAAAAGAAAAACCTATAAAAATCTATTTTTATTTGCTCCGGTATGTAAAAATACTAACCATATAATATTTGATCCAGCATACACATCAAACACATAATCCTACCTTTATCAGATCCGTGATGTAAACTAATAATCCTACACTTATTTGATCCTTCCCCCTCTACATAAATATGGTTTGAAGCCAACCTACTGCTCTCAAGCTGTTTGGGCTGTATTGGGTTATTGAAAAGTGCATGGCTCTTAACGTTAAAAAATTATTATTTGATCCATTTTTTTACTGAATAACAATAAATTGATAGTTAAAAGAAAATTAAGTTGTTAGGTAATTAAGTTGATAGGTAAATGGGTACAGAGTTGAGGATAATTTTTAGAACTCAAGAATAAGTTACGTTTATTTAAATTTTTTGTTTATGTTTTGAACATAGTAATTTTATGATCAAATAAACAATAAATATTTACGATATGCCAGTTGACCTACGTCCTCAACAATTTCCCACTTTAATTTGGTAATATCTAATTTTTTCATAAAATACCATTAGACTGAATATCTGGATAAAAATCTGTCTTGGAGCTTTTCTATGAACTCACTTAGTTAATGCCCACCTAGTGAAGGTGTATTGAAAATTGTATCAAGAGATTTTTAAAAAGCTATTAAGTCTTGTTATGCCTAAATAACCTTAACAAAAACGAGCCGTAAATGATATGAAATAGATTTTTTATATTATTTTACTGTACCATCACTTAGTAAATGAAAATTGTGCACACCCATGATGTAAGTACCAAACACGGTGTGCTACAACGCCGACCAATTTTCTGTAATGTTACATGAAAATACACAAGAAAAAAATACCCCTGTCACAAAGACCTGCGTACTCAGGAAATTTCCAGTGGAATATTGGTATTTTTTCTTTTTCCCCATAACTACGGGGGAATGTGTAGATTTGCCACCATATAGATTTATTAGTAAATATAAGTTAAACTGTACCTAGTGAATGTACATACTAAATTTAAGTTATGGTAAATATTTTTTATTTCCCCATAAACCATATGGAGGGGAGTACATACTGGATTCGTCGCCATATGGGGTTTGTAAGCAAATATAAGTTAAATCCTTCCTAGTGGATTTTCATACAAAAATATTATCACATTATGTAAATATTTACATAATGAGTATCAAATGCGGCTTATAAAAACATTTAAACGTGATATTAGAATTCACCTGAGTTGAGAAGTATTTTTATTTTGACATGCTCCACAGAACCTACAACAAGATACCTTAGACAATTAGTGGTCTCCACTTAGTGTTTGGACTTTGAAAAAAACAACCGGATTCCCCTATATTGTAGGAATCTGTGCATAATTAGATATTTAATAGAGTTCCTCATTAAGTACACATGTGGAGACAGTTGGAAAATTACTCTTAACTAGAATGTTCTGCTGTTTTTGCTGTTTTTAGGAAATGTCAAAAGAAAGGTTATTTTGCTAAGACGTATAAGAGTACAAATGATCTTTTTTCAAGATCAAAATAACAAAAAGAAATCATAGAAATGTGAGAAAATGGAAAACTGTTATGATTATATGAACCCGAATTAGAAGTTTCAGAGACTCAAATTGGGTCGATGAGGGGTAACCCATAGCAACAATAGATGTGAATTTGAATGTGTATAATATTAGAATGGAGGTTGATTCTGGTGCTAGGGTTAGCGCTATAAGTCTATCTTTGTGGGATCAGATCAACAAGCGTAACAAGTCTCTTAAACAAACATCTGATGTGATTATTGGTCATGGTCAGGGGAATAACAAATTATAGGTCATGAGCAAATCTTACATTGAGGTTACTCTGGGTAAGGGTACTAAACGATTGCCTGTCATTGTTATACTTGAGGATGATGTTCCGTTGTTTGGGTTGCCATGGTGTATAGCATGAATCTCAATTTACCTGAAGAGGTAAGGGTCAGGCGTATTAAAGAAGAGGATCGTGATAAGCTGGTCTGTCAAAGTAATGACGCGAGATGCAATGGAAAAACACAAAATTACAATGAAGTTTTAATTAAGGAGTTTCCTTAGCTCTTCCTTGATGAGTTAGGAACATTATCTAATTCCAATGAAGTTATTCATTTGAAATTTGAAGCTAAATATCTTTTGGGGCACGTAGAGTACTTTTTCCTTTGAGAGGAGGAGTTGAGCGAGAGTTACGACGTTTAGTAAATGAGGGAGTATAAGAACCAGTGAACCCATCTGAAACACCAATAGGAATGGTGTACTCCAACAGTCAATGTTTAGTAAAGATATGGTCAGCCATGAAGCCATGCTAAGAGAAGATTTGAGACGCCTGGAATCAAGAGGAATAAAAGGAAAAATATCCAAGAGCAATTTCTTTCAGAAGTCTGTTCAGTATTTGGGCCACAAAATAGATGAAAATGCCCTTCATCCCTCAGAAGACAGAGCTGAGAGCATTAGAAACGCAACGATGAGAAACAAGGAATGTGAAACAATTAAGAGCTTTCCTAGGAGCACTAAACCTCTATGAAATATTTATACCTTAACTACATGCATTGGCTTCTAATCTGCACAGGCTGACAAGGACAAAAACTAAATGGAGATGGATCGATCAAGAGCAAAACACCTTAAACAAACTGAAAAAAACTGCCTGTCCTTAGAAAGATCATTAGTCCCATATGACATATCTAAGCCTGTTATTATTGGCTCTGTAATCACTACAGTGAACAAGGATTAGGTGCAGTGCTGCTTCTGCATGTGATGCCTGATGGTACAGAAAGGCCAGTTATTTATGCTTCAAGGACACTAACTATGGTGGAGAAAAGATATGCTACGACCGAAAAGGAAGCAATCAATGGCTTTAGATTTTGCAGTGAAGAAGTTCCAACAGTATCTCGCTGGAAGAAAATTCCAGGTGAGAACAAATCACAACCATCTCCAAAGAATATTTTGAACGAAAAAGATCTAATCAAAAGTAGTGAGCAGCCGTATGGTCCGGTGGGCTCTCTATTTGATGGAGTATGATTTTTATATTGAATACATAAAAAGACGAGATAAAAATTTGGCAGATTTTTGTCTAGGTTTGCTTTGAAAACAAAGGAAGTGATGGAACCAGAAGAGAAAGAGATTAACGCTTTGACTCTTGAGAAAATTGATGTAGTTTCTCAAAACCATGAACTTAAGCATGAATATAACTGTAACACTCCGGTGTCCATACCCCAGGAATAAATTTGAATAATATTCTACACTGAGTTAAAATACCCAGGACTCAACGATCAACCATCGATTAAGTGATTATTTTAGCCTAATGACAGTTGTCTGTAGTTAATAATCTGTATAACAGATATACATCTCAATAGTTAATACCAATTTTAAAAGTATTCATTAACACCAGGAATTATGAGTGTCAATGCCAGAGGGAAGGGTTCAGGCCTTTTGCCACACGCTGTATATGCATTCAAATTTTCGTTGGCGTTAGCAGAGAGTCGGTGTTTCTCACCATATGTGTGTATGTAGCGCTAATGAATGCGTAATATCAGCAAAAGTCCGCGTAGTTCTCAGCCAAGAACCAAGTTAGCTTGTTTAATGACCAATGTAATCGCCTAGGAAGCAGCACTAGCTTCGGGCAACTCAATGAAATGATGCACGCTGATTGGCCGAGAGCCTCAAGTTTCCAAATTGCGACTTTATAAATTTAAACTTTTGTTGTAAGTGAATTCATTCTTTTGAACCGACTTAAATCGTCATTTTTATGTTAAGTACTCGATTTCGTTTTATTGAGATAACACCATTCCTCCCAAGTTCGACCCACAGTCTTCAAGAACTTCTAAGAACATCTCGTTCTCCCACTGAGTACGGCCAGCGACATAACAAAGACGGAGATATGAAAACACTCAAAGATTACCTAGAACATGGGTGGCCAAAAACTTCTGAAAAATGTGAAAATATCACTGAAACCATATTGGAGTAAGAAATATGAATTGACTCTTGAAAACGGCATAATCATGAGATTAGGAAGAACTTTGGTGCCACAAACACTACGATTGGCTGTAATGAAAGAACTACACAAAAGGCACCCTGGAAAAGAGGCAATGATATCCCTTGCACGGTACTATGTTTGGTGGCCTAATCTAAATCAGGATGTTGAGTTGTATGTACGTAGATGCCATCCTTGCCAAAGTAACAGGACGTGTGATGCAGAAGTTTCACTATACCCTTGGAAAGTACCAAGTGAACCTTGGGAACGGATTCATTTAGATTATACGGGGCCATTCCGCAAAAATGCTGGCTGGTATGAATCAATGCTTACTCAAAATGGATTAAAATAGAAACATTTAATTACAGCTTTTGCCCGTACCAATAAATTAGGAACATGGTTTTCACCATATGGGGTACCATAGCAAATTGTCTCAGATAATGGTACTGCATTTACATCAAAATAGTTTCAAATGGTTAGTAAGAACAATAATATCTGTCATATTATGTCAGCTCCATATCATCCAAAAACAAATAGCTTATTGGAAAGGGCCATAAGAAATTTTTAAATCAGATACAGCGCTTACAAGCAAGAAGGTCTGTGTTTATCTCTGGCACTTATACAAGTACTGCTTGCATATCGTAACACACCACAAAAGACTCCAGGACAGCAACCCTCAGTTCTATTCTTTGGAAGAAGAGTTCCTACGTTTTTGGATACTAGATGGAGATCGGATGCTAGAGAACGAATGGAAGACCCAATCAAGAAGTGTGGGTACAAAATGAAACTAAAAAGGGTTGGAGACCAGGCATTATACATGAAAGGTCTGGGCAGCTTTCTTACAAAGTTTTTATAGGAGTGGAAATAAAGAATAAACATGCTGATCAACTCAGAGCGAGAGAAGGAGACGCCGATCCACCTCAGTGGAAAGTAATGGTTGAAGATAAAGAAGAAACTAGTGCTAATTCTAATTTGGGACAACCCTCTTAAATACGGTGGGGAGAAATGTAGAATTTATAAGAACATCTGATTAATATATTAAGTACCAGGTTAACCGAGCCTTGCTCGTTGGTTTTTAATTCAATTTTGTTATAGTGTCACATGGTAATCAAGCTATCAAATCTACACCAGACTCTTCACAGATAACAGCTGTTAAAAAAAATTGTTTCAAATTAAAGTTATTTTATTTTTGTTTACTTTTAGTTGTTATTTCGTTGCCAAAACAGCAACCCATAAGACCAATGTTAAAAATTACGATTTTAAAACTTAAATTTAGACCAAATTCGATTTTTCCTGGGATTGAGGCTGTTTCTTAAATTATTTTTGTGCCAAAACACTCTTAAATGGAAATTTTAAGCAAATTCTAACCGCTAGATTTTGAGATCGTGGAACACACATCCCTTCAGAAATTCCTCGTATTATAGTATAGGATTACTAGCTGTTGCCCGTCACGGCTTCGCCCGTGATTGAGCTTATTTTTTAGGTAATAAAATCTCTTTAAAGAGCTACTGAGCCTTTTTCAAATTCCGTTGAAACATTGATGTTGTGTGGGTGGAGCCCTGAAGGAATTATGCAAGACCTTAGCTTAATGAGCACCTATGAGTAAAGAGGAACGTCCGTGTCAAATTTGAACCCCGTGTAGGCTCTAGAGTAATTTTTAAGTCCAGTGAGAGCCTTAAAGAACTTCAAAATTTATATTACAAAGCTTTTTATTAGGGAGTACATATTAGCAAAGAGGAACATCCACGATTAATTTCAATCCCGTAGGATTTATGGTAATTTTTATATTCTGTGGGGCGGAACTCTAATGGAAATCTGCAAAACTGTTCCATAGTGCGCACCAATGAAATAAAGGAACGCCGACTACAAAGTCTATATAGTCCTGTAGTTTCTGAGATCCGTTGTTTCCTTGATTCGCATTTAAAATTGGCCTCAAGGATGAATCATCATAGAAATTTTGAAGTCCTGTGGGGTGGAGCCCTAAAGGATTTCAAAAACAATATTTGTAAAAACCATTCCTTAGTAATTACCTATGATGAGCAAAGAGTTTATTCTTACATAAAACCACCATGTAAATTTTCAATACAGCAGGCCATAGAATAATATTTAGTCCAGTAGAGCGAAGCCCTAAAGCTTCAAAAAAATTATTTGAAGACAATTTTCTTATTAAAAAACCATTAGCAAAAGAGGAGTCCTTGCCAAATTTCAACTCCTAAAAATTTATAGTAATTCTGAGGTTCTGTGTGGGGCGGAGCTCTAAAAGAAACGTGCAAACAGTTTTTATTAAGCACCTATGGACAAAAAGATCACTCCAATTTTCAAATCCGCATTCCCTATATTTTAGGAGAAGCGTCGTTTCCTAAATTTGTATTTAAATTGGCTATAAGGATAACATAAAATTTATTGCATTTTCAAAAGAATGTGGGGTGGAGCACCGAAGGAATTGTGCAAAGTGTTTCTTGGTGAGCACCTACGAACAACGAAGAACGTCCATGCCAAATTTTTAACGCCATAGGCCCGAATGAATATTTGAAGTCCTTTGGGGCGGAACCCTAAATAGCTTTCCAAAAGCATCTTGTAGTGAGCACTGTATGACGATGACTATGAGGGACGAGAGCAATGTAAGTTTCTAACAGTTCAAGGTTCGTCATCATCTTTTATTGTATTAACTTAACCAATAAACATTTTACCCCATCTAAATTGTTTACAAAGAGATAAAAAACCTTGTCGTATGGCTATGTCGTCTCTTAAATTTATTATTTCACTAACAGCTGATAGCTTTGAATCTTCAACAGTAATTACATCAAATCTTTGATGTCTTCAGGGCTCCGCCCCACGAAGCGTGGGGCGGAGCCCTGAAGGAATTTTGCAAAACTATTTCGTAGTGAGCACCTATAAGCAAATAGAAACTTCAATCCCAAATTTCAACCCTGTAGGTCCTATAGTTTTGGAGATTCGTTGTTGGAGATTCTAATATTGCTGAACAAAATTTTAAAAAACAATCCTGTTGAAATTCAATAAATTCCTCAACACGTATATTTTTTTACTTTTGTTGAAATTTATTTCGATGACCTTAAAATTATTTCTTGCTCCAAGTCCTCAAAGTTACGGGGACACGAACGAAAACTCGGAGTAAACTGTGAAAAACCGCAAATGTGCTGAAAAAATATGACTTTCGGCCTAATCTTGACCTATATGATGTCAGTGACGTTATCATGAAGACGTAACCAAGCAATGACGTTATCAGCATGTCATTTATTTGAAGTCATTTATGTGACGTCATAGGGTGGTGTCACTGGTGACGTCATCGTGACGTCACGCTTTCCTCAGAGGGAAATTAACTGACCCAGCTACGGAGGTTTGCCACTACTTCTATCTAATATTATTCTTTGTGTTTCCATCTGATCTGAACTTGAGTTTGTTTTGAGTTTGGGGTATATATATATATATATCGTTTGGCCATCATAGCTAGCTACCAACTTAAATA
Organism: Neoaliturus tenellus; assembly: GCA_030545055.2. Taxonomy (NCBI): domain Eukaryota; kingdom Metazoa; phylum Arthropoda; class Insecta; order Hemiptera; family Cicadellidae; genus Neoaliturus; species Neoaliturus tenellus. The sequence continues at coordinate 56,896 of JAQYXR010000175.1, forward strand.
ATAATAATAAAATAAATAAAAGATATTCTGCAGTGCAAAGCACCTGCGTCAGTACATTTAAAAGTGGACCGGGAACGGGCTGTTAGGATTTGGTCTGGCAGCTGGCATAGCTGAGAGATCTCTTGCATAATAGTTCAGCTGCCAAAAATTGTTGTTCGTTTAGTACCACCCGGGGGATAGGTGCAGCTTTAATGGAATGCTGCGGACGCGAACAACATCACCCCCCAGGTTTGAGGTTAAGGAGATACAGAGCTTTGGGAGGGAAGGCGGATCAAATAGTAGTTGTCTGTTACTAACAATTCAGTGTATAGGGTGGATCAAATAAGTATAGGCTTGCATGAGATATGTGTATATCTGTGTATAAAGCGACGGTGGCGCGGCCCTGGATTTTACATTCTTAATACACAGGACAGGTTTCAATACCACTATTATTTGTTCCATTTAAAAAATCGAGATTTTAGTTGGGTTTGACTAAATCGACCACCAGAATAACGAAAATGCCCTTATTTCACTATTTGATCCGGCAATCGGAGCCAACAGTGAAATCGGATCAAATAGTTAGGGTGTGTATCCATATATCGGAACAAATAAAGACTGGATTACAAACACACACACACACAAACTTGTTCGCCTATATTTGTGGGGCCTTGGGATTACACATCTATTTGTGGGGCCATGTATGTGCATTTGACAGTTATTGGGGGGCCGTATTTGTATTGTGGGGCCATACAACAAAATTTAACCTAACTTAACCTAAACTAACCTAACCTAACCTAACCTAACCTAACCTAACCTAACTAAACCTAACCTAACCTAACCTAACCTAACGATTATTGACTTTTTCGACCATAAAAAGTAGAATTTTTACTCAAAATAAAAAAAATAAATCTTTGTGGGGACATGTGTATGGCCCCACAATTTCAGAAGGCCCCCCACTCAGGTGAAATTCACACACTTGGCCCCACAAATATTGCGGAACCTGTCACACACACACACACACACACACACACACACACACACACACACACACACACACACACACACACACACACATACTGAAACTTCGACACTTGTGAATTCCGTATGAAAATATCCATACTTATAAACTCCGTCTTAAAAATCCATACACACGAGTGTTTCTTTCACCTATATTTTTCTAATTGTAAGTAGAATTTAACTATGTAATCACATTTTTAAAAACCTAATATTTTTTATCGTCATACACACTTGTTACAAATTGCACGCTAATGAACTCCGCATACACGTGTATCATTTTCAAGAACGGACGCGTAGTTGTGGACTCCGGCATCAAAGTTTTAATTTGTGAAGTCCACACACACACTGACGGAGCATGTGGCGAATCTGTTGGCAAAAGGAAGCCAAAAACTTTCTCTTTTTCTTAGAATACGTAGGCGTTGTGTAGTGGGAACGGTGTCGGCCCGATAGCGGTGAGTGCAGACAGCGGCGAACTTTAGGTAGAAAACGGGTTTAATTGACAAGGGTAGACCGGAGCCTTTCTACCCCTGGCGCGCACCTAAATGCAAGGGTTTTTTAGAATCGTGTTATCTTCTGCCAAATAAAGCCTAGAGCTATAAATAAGGTGTCATATTAAAGAAGAATAACGGTACTAATTTTCCTCTGTTACACTTTTGTAATTAGTTAATTAATACCAATAGAAAACTTCAGTTAAAAATCGAAAAAAACAGATGATTTTAGACAGTTATAGCTGAAATTAGAAATTTTATTTTAAAATTCTAAAAAGGTAGCCGACTAGATCCTTTTTTCTACTTTAAAAAAAAAAAGTTAACAGCCAATCTCTATCTTAATTGGTTAGTTTTAAAACACGATCCCCGTAAACCTCTGCATTTACAAAACTAAAAAAAGATGATTTTAGACAGTTATTACTGAAATTAGAAATTTTATTCAAAAATTCTAAAATGATATCCGACTAATTCCTTTTTTCTACTTTTAGAAAAAGTTAACAGCTAATCTCTATCTTAATTGGTTAATTCTGAAACACGATCCCCGTAAACCTCTGCAGCCATCAATCTCGCCTAGCGCTATGGCCTGCGCCATGGAACGCCTAACGCTATGGAATACGGGATTCGGCATTGTTGTTGTTTTGGCTGGGGTAGACCGGAGCCTTAATAGCACACCTAATAACATGAAAATACTACAAGAAGTGAATAGTTGTGGTTATTCATATTTTAATCTATTTAAGTAAGTTGCAAGTTTTGAGTTTACTTTGGAAAAGTTATAAGTAATTAATTAAAATAGAAGACAATGCATATAATTGTATTAAAATGCATTGAAATAAATGTAATTTAACAAAGAATGAACAACTATTGCACTCCAATACTTAAGAACTTAGCATGGCGTATTCAATGTTCGTCTCAACTTCCTTTCCCACCTTCACTAGAATAACTTTTCCAACACACGGTACTACAAAAATATAAAAAAATAATTAATTAATTTCAAGACGAATTATTAAAAATATCATCATTTACTTAAGTTCAGTAGTTGACTTCCATCAATGAACTTTAATTTGTAATATAGGCTAATCATGCTTGTCCACACAATCATGTGAACCTCAAAATTTGACAATTAGAAACTCATTATTACTAGAGATCGCCTCCTGATCAAAATTTGATCAAAATTTCAGTTGAACTGGCCCCAAGAACTTTACATTTTATAACTGAAACATCTGTTTTTCCTGTTTTTCTGGCGGTTGTTTTTACAACAGCTGTCTAATGATTCAATCAATTCTCCTTCCTCCATAAGATTAACATTGGAACTTTGAAAGCCTATGGGGCGTACCCCTGGTGTCCGATGTGAATTAGAATGTGATTCTGCTCATCTACAGGACTGTAACTTTCTAACGGTATGCACGGATTTCTCCTACAATGCACACGAGCTGAGAAAAAAGGAGGAAATGAAACATGCTTGCGTATTAATATATACTACGAACAAAGGAAGCTCATTTTCAAAGATATTCTACTTAATATTACACGCTTCTAGTAAAAAAATAAACTGTGATTTGAATACTCCTTAATAACAGCTGATGTATATGTCGAATGAATTAAATATTAAACTCTTGCATTTAACATGTAGCCTGTAAGTCGTTATTTGTATTTTAACCTAAAACAGGACTAATTCTCACAGACAGGCACTAAGCCTTTGCAAGAATTAATTTCACTTATCATATTTAGCATTAAGAATATTTACTTTAGAACTGTTAAATATTGCTTGTATAAAATGTAATTATGAACAATGTAAAATAAATATGTTTTTTATTTTGATTATGGAACGATATATCGTTTATCGTCTTACTCTCCAAATGCTAAGCAACGATATGTCGTGCCTCGCATTATGTCCGAAAAGTGCGAAGCAACCATATATCGTCGGGCCGCCGATATCGATAAGGGCGGACTTAAACGAAATATCAGTTGTTTCGATTGTTATTTCTAAACACCGATGATTTCATCTGATTCTCCATATGATCGAGATACAAAATAGAGGCCTCTGGCACTTTTGGGTTTAACTCTTTTTTTATTTTTATATTATGCGCTCGGCTCCACCCCCTTGGAAATCCTAGCGCTTTTCGAGAGTTATATGAATAATTGCCCAGCACTTTTCAAAATTTATGTAATTGTTCTAGCACTGTAGCAAAAATATAACAACGTAACTGCAACAATGTAACAGTATATATAATTTTGTCTTCCGCTCTAAGTGTACTGTTTTTACTATTTAAAGGCTTTCAATTCCCTTACAGTCGCAATATGTTGATCAAATGGGAAAATGAAGAACAACTGAATGATAGGAGTTCCGTACAAAAAACATGTCTTGTTTTAACTTAGTATTTTTATTTTTTAGTTTAGTTGAAATTTAATTATTCAATATCTTTTGTATTCTGTTGGACTAGACCCTTAATTAACGAAAAACAACTAAAAAATGTAAAATATTGGTTTGAAATACAGCATAACTGTACGCAAGTAGGCTAGATAAGATAAGTCTACTGTGAAAAAGTTTGAGTTTGGTTAGTTTGGTTAGACGCCTGTGATGCCGTCCTCACACTGGAGCCCGTTACACGGTCGCAATTAATGGATATAATATGTAGTATTAAGGGGGATTCTGCTCCTCGATGCGACGAAACACCATCAAAAATAATTAAAAACTATTAATGTCATTTAATAGCGCCTTTGCTTCACATTGTAAATCTCAGTATCATAACAGGGGAATTTCCAAATCCTTTCAAAATTTCAACAGTAATCCCAATCCATAAAAGTGGTTCAAAATCATCTACGAATATTTTAAGACAAATTTCATTACTAACAGTCGTCGATAAAATTTTAGAGAAATGCATTAAAGTCCAACTTACAAATTATTTAATTAGGGAAGGAATTATCACCGAATGCCAGTATGGTTTCAGGAAAGGGAAAACACATCAGACGCCTTGTTTGACTTTACAAAATTTATTTTAAGTAAGATAAATGACAAAAACAAAGTTTTGATAATGTTTTTTGACCTAGCTTTTGACTTAGTTTATACAACAATTTATTGAAGAAATTGGAAATAATTGGAGTGAAAGAAAGTGCTTTAAGCAATGATTATTTTAAAAATTGTAAACAATTTGTTACAACGAATGGAATCTGTAGTGATCAGACTAATGTAGACTAAGGTGTAATCCAGGAAGCACTTAATGACTTATATTGTTTTTTATCTATATTAATAACATTTCTAAATTAAATATCAGGGGTAAACCATTTCTTTTTGCTGATGATACGGCTTTGGTGTCGGCTTCACTTTTCTTGTTTCAGATATAGTAAATATTTGTAAATGATATACCTTTAAGTTATATTATAATATTAGTAAGCCATGGAAATGTTTAAAGACATACGGTAATTAAAAATACTTGAAACTTAATCAAAATGTAAGAATCAGGTGTACGAGTCAAACTAGCAATATTTCGCGAAAAAATCAATGTTTTAGAAAAAACTTTGCCCAGTTAAAACTGTTCGATAAAATAAAAAAAAGAAATTAAAAAACTCGGAAGTTAAAAATAAACTTTCTCAAATATACAAAGGAAAGTTGTACCTAATTGATTAAGATCTGTATTTAAAAGAAAATCTCTGCACTAAGAATAATACAACGAACTTTCGAAATAACAGGCCATGGAGTAAAACTGATTAAATACAGTTATACAATAATTATTTTATAATTATTAATTATATTGGCTTATTATTAATTATATTAATAATTATTATTTTAGTTAAATACAGTTTATATTCTTATACATTAAACAGTTATACAGTAAATGTATATATTCTTAATTTTTATTAAATTATAATATCGTCGGTAAAACTTTATAATAAAAACACAAATATGATTGTGAAAGTGACCAGACTTAAAATCCTACTTTATTCAGATTGTCACGTACACCACTGCATTACAATCTGCTGTACAAGTAATGTCTGGTCAAGCGTACTGTCTGTTGTAAATGTCGGTATGTCCCCGTCGCGACCATAGAACTGTCGCGACAGGTTCAAGGTCGCCGATCTTTTCACGTGGCTGTCGAAGCGGGAACATTGTCCTGTACTTTGAAGGATTAAGCCCCGGATCCATCCGTGCCAAACAATAGCGCCCCAAAATTCTCTGCTGTGTCATCTGGCGTTAGAGTTGTTTGTAACCCACTTTCTCAATTTCCTTGAAGGTCTACTCATTTGTCATCTTTATCTCAAAATATTTAAAATGGCAAACAAGATTTAGGCAAAATCAGCATCCTACGTTTAAACTCTAACCGCTTTTACCATGTACTTATGGGCTTTAAAATTTGTTATTTTTATCATCTTACAAGTTTAAAGGAAAAACATCACTAAACTTTTTTACTTTACCTTGCAACGGTAAAGCTTTACTAGGTTGACCACAAAAAGTGATAGATAAATACTGTACTCTAAAAGCCAATCCATCTAATTTTGAATTAATACGTTTTCATTTATAATATTTTAATTGTAACGACAGCAATGAGCTATTCCAATAACATCACTATTGCCTATTTATTCTTATTTATTTAATATAAAATCTTTAATCGCAAATGTTTTGAAGACATTGTTTAACCATTTTTTAGGTGGATACGGAGTCCAAAAATATTTTTGTAAACATTTTCAGGTCGACTATTAGGCATAATTGGAATTAAAAACGTTGATTTAACATTTGGAGACAGACGTACACAAACCATTTCTATCTCGTTATCTGAGGTTATAAGTTAACATTATTTTAAAACTACTGTAGTACAGTATCACTCGTATGCTTTAATAAATCCAGTTACACGTATATTAATTGAATGTATACAGCTTGATTAATTTGAATAATAATTATGTTTTTAAACTAGTGGCTCATAGGGGCAAAAGCCCCTAATAATAAAGTTAAAATAGCATGAACCATACATAGCGTATTACCATTTCTTCCACTACGAAGGTTTCCAGAAAATTTAATTTTAATTTGCGGTACATAATATTTTAACAATACCGTTTGGACAGACCATTCGCCTACAAGTACTCTAAACAATCCTGTACTATTAGGTCACGTTTGTAAATGCTTCATTTTGTCTGTTGTTAAGCTTATATCGATCTATGAAAAATAAGTTTTGAAAGAAATCATAGTTCCTTAATTGAGCTATGACGACTTTTTAATATAAAATACAAAAGCGGCAATGAAAAAAAATATATGGCGGATGTTCAGCACCCATTTCAGAGTCAATATACTTTCAATACTTTGTATCATACCCATTTCATTGTCTAGTTTGTCCTAAAATTGAATTGATTTTTTAGCTCCTGTCAGATTTTTTTTTATGTTTAGTCACAACATTTAAACACAGCACTTTAAAATGCATCTTCACTTGCTGTCAATATTCGTCCCTCCTAATCAAAACTCTTGACTTTGTGTAAACTAAGCAGATTTTTTTTTAAATTTTAATCACTACATGGAGACTCTTTAAGGAGAACATTTCAGAAAATAATCATTCTTATATATTTCCCATTTTGTTCTGAAGTTTTTTACCTGCTGCATTTTCCTCCAGTATGTAGGACAAACGTCTTTGATTTTAACTCGTCTTCTATAATCCTACAATCTATGAAATGACTAAAAGGTTTCTGGGAAAATTCAGCTAACAGAATACCAAAACTTCACTGACTGATACACTTTAAGTATCAATTAATGGGTAATCGTCATTCAATATGATCATTTGACACTTTTCGTCTTAAAATAAAACCAAAACCTGTTTTAATTGAAATAATGTAGGTGTTTCTCAAACCACAATTATTCATCGCCCATTGCATCTCTAACACAATCAGAACGCATTTTATGATTTGCATACACGCTCAGTTTTTTTTTTTTTTTTTTTTTTTTTTTTTTTTTTTTTTTTTTTTTTTTTTTTTTATTTAAATTATAGTAACAACAGTAAAAACAGCAGTCAATTTGTAATAATATGTAAGGTCCTAGTAGAATTTTAGTCGCTCAAAGCCACAAAACGTCTTATTAAAGTATTACCACTGTAGGGTTAATTTTTCTCATTTGGCTATGAATAGTTCTTTACTCAATATCATCATCTGTCTATCGTTTTAAAATAAATTCAAAACATATGTTTCAATGTACACAAAGAAGACATTTTTCGAATCCCCATGCTATTCTCAAGGAGGACGTTTTACTATATTTATCATTTTTTCCTTTATGGACCGAAACCTTTAATTTGCGACCCCTACCATCTTCCTGCGATTTGTAAAACGCTCACAATTTTGCCCAAGAATTTTTGCTTACAGAATTATATATACAGATTGCTTCTCTTGGTGTGAATTATTTTATTATCTTCACTCAATGTTATCATCTGTGTCTCATTTTGAAATTAAACCATAACACATGTTCTAATGTATACAAAGCAGACGTTTTTCGAATCCCCATGCTTATCTTATGGAGGACGTTTTACGTGATTTCTCATTTCCTGTTAACATTATAGTCACGCCGATAGTTTTCCCTCATGCATGGGACCGAGACCTTTAATTTGAGACCCCTCCCATCTTTCTGCGATCCGCATAACGCTCACAATTTTGCTCAAGAAATATCGCTTACAGAATTATATATACTAGAGATCGCCTCCTGATCGAAATTCGATCAAAATTTCAGTTGATCTGGACCCACGAATCTAAAAACAGTTTAGAATTAAATCATCTGTTCTTCCTAATTTTCTAGCATTTGTTTTTACAACAGCTGTCTAATGATTCATTCAATTCTCCTTTCTCCATAAGATTAACATTGAAATTTTGAAAGCCTGTGGGAAGTAGCCCTGGAGTCCGATGTGAATTAGAATGTGATTCTGCTCATCTACAGGACTATACCTTTCTAACGGTATGCCCGGATTTCTCATACGATGTACACGAGCTGAGAAAAAAGGAGGAAATGAAACATGCTTGCGTATTAATATATAGATATATATATCCTCTATATGTAACAGTGGTTTCTCAACCGGTGATACGGAGAGCATTACAGGTGGTACGCGAGAGACAAACGAAGAAATAAAAATTAAATACCTAAAAAATAAAAATAAACTTTCTGATCAATGTTACACCAACAGATGTTTTGGTGCGTCAGTTTTGTATTACAATCACAAATAAATAATACAGTACATCTGTAGGTTATCTGTGCTTACAACGCATTATAGTTAGTTTGAGAGACAAAGGTCTACCAGCATATTTGCGTGGTTAAAGCAATTTATTGATAACTTATAAAAGTAAATTATATTTAAGACTTCCGTTTTCTAAGCACTTAAAATTAACGAATAATGATTTTGTGTCAATAGTAGTCATCTCAACTTAAATTATTTTAAGTTCGAGATCTAGTACCATGAACTATTTTAAGTTACGAGAGACGCTCCGCAAAAACAATTAAACATGAAGAGTGATCCCCGTGAGTGATCTTAAAAATCCCTTTGGTCATAATAGTTTGTGTTGGGTCAGTTATTTGTTCACGTATACTATTAGAACTGATTAGTTAATTCTGACATTGATTCTTTCCTGAGCAAAACAGAGCAGCAAATTTCCCATCATAACAATCTTTTTTGTTGTCAATATTTATTAGTTTGGTCGTTTTGTATTTTTATTGTTTTAGCTACTTTTGTAGAAATGAAAAATAACTTTCTTATGGTGGTGTAAGTGTGTAGTTGACATATTTTTTCGATTTAACTGTATTCAAATTTGTTAATATAACATGCAGCTATAGCAGATACAACATACAGAACATTGTTTTAATTTTGTTATTTATTTAATTATGTTATATTATAATTAAATTCATGTTAGTTTTGTATAGCTTCGAATTAGAATGTTCATTCAAATTTCTGTTCACTCAATTAAATAAAAACAATGTCAAATTATTGTTGCTGTAAAGTTGTGTTTTCTTTTTAGAACACCAATCGCTATAGGGAATCGTATTAAATAGAAAACAATATCCTAGGTTCTCTAAACCTGTATAAGAGGTAGGTTGTCGGTGGGAGGGGGTGGTAAGTATGAGTTTGGGTGGTACTCCAAAAAAATTTAAAGAGCTCAAGAGTCATCTTCACCCCAGGGCCAGTAGCCCATTGTTGCGCAGTCGGCAATGTTAACTATACGGCTTTTAATGCAAAACATGGTATTTCATTCCCCTGTTTCGGACGCCGCACCGTTTTTAAAAAATTTTCTTTAAACTTGGTAAGTGTTTAGTTGAATAGTTATATTATGTCCCTCATACCTCGAAATTTCAAAAAAATTGCTAAATTTTGAAATACTAAGGAAAATGAGTTACTTTGCGACGTCACAGAGAGAAATATTTGTTAAATTATTGTTATAAATATTGTTAACATTACCGACTGCGCAACAATGGGCTACTGGCCCAGGGGTGAAGATGACTCTTAAGTGGTACGCAGACACAAATAGGTAGAGAAACAATGTATTATAGAGAATAATTTGTTGCGAATATATATTTGTTACATGATTCTCTTGTATTTTGTTAGCATAAAAAAATTTTGTGCTTGAAAAGTTAAAAAAAATTAAAATATATCTAGTTTTGCAGCATAGTTGTGCAATTGTGTCTACCAAGTTATTTGCTTATATGTTGATTTAAGATTCTTCAAAGAAAACGTTAACGTTTTGAAGATGTGCATTAATAATTCTTAACAAGAGATTGCCTTCTACATTTACGTGAGCGTTTTTAGGACTAGAAAAACTGCAGCAATTTCTGTAGATTCGTTTTTACTTTCGTAGAGTAGCTAAACGGCTTGTAATACTTGAAACTAAGGCTTGTAATACATTCGGTTCTAGTGGAGTCGACAACTGTGAGGGAGACACACCAAAACCATGCTAGGTATCAGATTCACTGAACCATGAAACTAACTTTTTTGTCAGGAGCTCACAAGTCCGGTTATATTCAAGCTATGCTTCGGAGTTCACAATTACAGATGTGAAATGCGGGAGACCCGAAAACGCGACGAGGGCGCTGTCTACATGGATACACACTGGAACTAAAATCCGTGTTTGTGTCTCAAATATCCGTACTTTTGAGCTCCGATGAAAAAATTAATAAAATTTATATATAAATGTTCTTCTTAGCTCACAGATAACGAATCTGCTGTCAGGTACTTATGAACTCCGGCAAACGGAGTTCACAAGTAAAACGGAGTTCACAACTCAGGTTGGGTACGCATTTTGGAATTCACAAGTGTCGAAGTGCGAACACACACACACACACACACACACACACACACACACACACACACACACACACACACACACACACACACACACACACACACACACACACACACACACACACACACACACACACACACACACACACACACACACACACACACACACACACACACACACACACACACACACACACACACACACACACACACACACACACACACACACACACACACACACACACACACACACACACACACACACACACACACACAGTAAATGTATGTAAAACGTAGCAAGATCAGTGTTGACCAAGGTGCAACTCTCAAAGAATCAACCGATCCCGTAGAATTCTACTGCTTATTTTAGGTGGGCCCACTAACGTTGACACAGATCGGCTAACCCTTTTAAGAGTTAAACCACCAGGTCAAGTATGGTCATGAGCCGGAATCGAACCCGCGCCATTGTAGACATCATGGCCATGGAGCCTGCGACTTGAAACGTCCTCCTTGAAACGTTCTGGGTCGAACGTTGAAAGGTTTTGAACGATGCGCGCTACTATCGGGGAAATCTGTAATAGGCCACTAGGGAATGAGTTTGCTACGAAAACGCAGCACTTAACCGCCGCACTCTATTTAAAGTAGATAATTTGGTACTGAAAGGGTTAAAATTTATAATATTATTTTATACATTCCATAACCAATAAAATGTTTATTTACTAACACAGATAAAACAATCGGTATGGTAAATCATAAGAATTAAACCATGTAAAAAAATCATATGTGCAGTCTTGGACGGTTCGTAAATATAAGTATTTGGTTAACCAAGCCAAATCCTCTTTCGTTGTAGTATCCTAATAATCCTGCTTTGAAGTTTTTGCCGACTACACCTTTTCATAGGTGATAGCTGTTTAAAAACTTAGGTTTAAAAGTAAGATTTTTTGTCCTTTCGTTGATCGAGATCGGTTGATTCTTTTATTGTAAATCAAAATTTCAATTTATAAATTTTGCTTTACACAAAAAAAAAATTCCGTGGTTGAGGCTGTTTTAAACTTTTTTCCGTACCAAACACTCTTAAATGCTAAGTTTAAGCTTAATTTATCTTCTAGATCTCGAGACCAATAGAAAATACATCGTCACAGACACTTTGTATTATCTTACTGGTTATAAAAAAATAGTATAGATTTAGAAAATTATATTAAACTTATAGTTTATTAACAATCTTACTTAGAATTATTTAATAACAAATGTTTGTATGCACTAAAATAATACCTTTCCTGAAAGTAAAAACATGAAATCCCCCAATAATGTTCCCGGCCAACAACACAACATAACCAACCGGGCGGCATGCGAGGATTATAACAAACTCCGTAACTAATGTTTCCGCCCGGGCCGGCTGTCATTTATCATCTGCATTCTCTTCCACATTTTTCTTACCTGAAATTGCATTTGCGACTCACGAGTTCGTCTAGAAATGGAACATTTTGCATATATTAATAGAGGTGTAAAGTGTGATAATGCCTCTTCTTTGATGAATATAAATATAATATTGAAATATTAAATGTAAATGAATTTATATTCTAAAGCCAATCAATAGTTTTAATTATATATACATGACCATTGTATGAACACTAATAAAAAGGTTTATATATAAGTAACGTCATAAAGAGCTACTTAAAATAATCTTGGGATATTCGTGCCCACAAAAATAAGTAAGAAAGTATAAACTATTATTAAGCTTGAAAACGATGTTATCAATAATTAATCTAATGCCAACAATTAATCGAACCACCTTCAGACCTGTTGCGTAATGAGGTATTAAACATATAGCTTTCACATTAAAATAAAGGGTTCTAGACCAATGAGAACTTGGCATTTTACTAAAGTCAGATATTCCGCAGATCAAACCATCTGATTGTTCGATTACGATTCATGTTGAGTCTCCTTTTGTGTCTAACATCAAAAGGGTGAAACACTATAATGTGAGCCAAAAGGACGACTATGTCAAGAGACAACTATGTAACTACTCTTTTGGTGGGTGGCCATGCAATAAAGTTTTGCACATAATCGAAAAATTAGTTCATCCGTCAGGAATGGGAGTAACTAACTGAACTTTGCAAGGAAAAGTCATTTCATCCAATATTCTAAAAAAATCTTCATCAGTAAAACGTACACCTATAAATGTTCAAAGTGTTTACTACAGTGATTTTCCAAATTCAATATGGTCGTGGATAAAGCTGTGTACGCAATAATTGTTATTCAGTCAACGCTACTGTCGAGATATTTCCATCACTTGTTTGTGTTTTAACTTACATCTCACTCGTAGCTTATAGGCCGTCATAATACAATCTTTGCCGAACTGCCATAATCGTCCACTGATCCTAGACTTTCAAGACATCATTATTCTCTTAAAACTAGTGTAAGGCTTGAGCTGAATACGAGGAAATATAGAGACTATGTTTATTTTTTATTAAACTTTAAGTAAATACACAATTTGTTTTACCATTATCCCATTACATATGTATTGGGAGACATTCCTATTAATATAATCAAATTTGTAACAACCAACGGATACATTTAATGCACCGGTACGAGTATTTTGCCTTATAATTATTTCAGTGGTTGATTCTGAAATGCAAATTTCCTGAAAGTTTCAAGTGTTTCGAAGTTCACCAAGAGACTAATTATATACCATGGAGAGAGCTTCGGAACAAAATTAATTTCCGCATACTGACATCACCGTCATTTACAATGCAATTACTGAAATATTCCCTGAACATTTTGTAGTGGTTTGGAAATGTTTCAATTTCATATCCTATTATTTGGGTGGATTTTCCATTAGAAATGTTCGTTAATGAATGAGGTTTGTTGTTTTAACTAAACTGTATTCTAACACTACAGTAGTAGAAAGTCTCCTGATGCTGCGTAGGTTGTAAGCTAATATTTGTTCACTAAATTTATGTATATTAAAAACTTTATTTAATGTTGTTCTTAATGTTGTTTTTTATGTTTATGAATATTTATATTATCCATAAGAAGTATTAATTTTGTGCTAAATGAAAATTATTTCTTTTGTACGATAACTCGATTTGAAATGTAGACAATAAACTGTTTTCAAAATATAAGATAAAAATTTTACAAACTACTGTAATACCAAGTTGAAAGAATTACTGCATTTATAATTTGTAAATTTTGAAGTTTACCACGTATTTAGTGCATGGTTAACGTATGTGCATCATTAAGAAATTTACTTCTCCAACGTAATTTAGTAATCTAATTAATTTAAGGTATGTTTAATAAATAAAACATATTTCGAAGCCTCCATAGTAGATATTGCGATGGCAATAGTCATGAACTGATAGGAAGTGGAAAGCACGTTCACAAGCCTTTATCCAAAACTTGGTCTTTGATCGCCATTGCATGCTTGAAATAATAATTATACTACAAATCCTAAACCATATCTCCTTATGCGTCTTTAGTAGTGTGTTTTAGTTATTTATGGCCTGGTTCAAGATGGCCTCATCCCATCCAGTGTGTGCGCATCCGGGGTGGACTTTAATTGCAGGTTCGACAGTGATTGATGGGGAAGAAAACCAGGTAAAATCCATTCTGAGGGGTTTTTTAAGAACCATTCCGCGACCGCATGTATATGACTGGGACGGTGGCGTCGTCCTGTAATCCAGCTACTTGGAGGTCACGAATTGTGGATAGTTATAAGTGATGCCTTGTGTATGCTATGTTCCTTGGTGGGGATTAACGTCCGCACTAGTGAACATTAGTTGATCCATAAGGACCATCCTCATAATTAGACCAATTCGTAAATTGGAGGTTGAAATTGTGGTTCGGATCCCATGTTAAGGTACATTCACACTTGGCTAGTTACTCGCTGCGAGTGACAGCTGTATTAAAAAACAATCCAAAAATCCTGCTAGTAATCGCTGGTACGGTCAGTTTACATTCACACTACGCTAGTTACTAGTAGAAGAAGCGAATGTAAACACGTTTTGTATTAAACATATGGTTTATGAAAATTAAATTATAGACAGTAAATTAAGTAGGCCTACTATTTTAAATATAAGAATATATTATAAAAACTGTTTTGGTTAAAGACAATATGTGGGAGATTATTTATTATCATAATGCTATTAATCGGATTTAATCGGATTTGATAGTTTGTCCCATGACCACCGAAAATGAGCGTGGTGGGACGATCGGCTTCTCCCACGACACTTACAAAAAACGTATTTTCTTTTTATTTGGCACACAATATTACTTGTGCTTCAATGTTATATTGCTACAGTTTTATTTGAATTTCTCACAATTTAAATGATTTTAAGATAGGCTTAAACGTAAATTTAGTTAGGGGTGTCACGTGCGTCTGACACTGACACTAGGCTGAGCTATCATCGCGCGGCAGGCCTGCTGCTACTGGGCTTCATAGATTTAAAGTATTTTTCTGGAGCGTCTGACGCTCTATAGATTTCCTTCGAGGTAGTTGTAAACACTACGACCACGTCTATTCTAGTGTGCACCTTAAACAAGAAAAGTTGAAAATGAAATATCGAAAAATTTTGGTATTTTTTGTAATATGAAAAATTATTTGGGAAGGCATTAATAAATAACTCGTAATCTTTTACTTTATGACTTGAAGCCCCAACTTTTTTAAGAACCTGTGAGCCTTATAAATAAATACTGCACATATATTATTTGTATGTATATATTTACATTTTATTTTAAACTTGTTAGTGGTCATATTTCTTGTAAAGGTTTCTGTAACTTAACAGTTTTTAAATCATACTACATTTGATAAAGAGAACGAAATACAAGTAATTAATTAATAAGTAAAAATACACTGAGTATGCACATACATTAGTATAACAAGTTTCTTCTCTGTGGGGATATTATGCTATATGGTTTCTACTACAGGAAGTCATCACACACCGATACCAAACTCAAACTGATTTATCAATTTAAAACATTCCGAAAACTTTATTGGCGTCCATCCATAAATGATTAGTTATTATTAGGTACCAGTAATAGCCTAATAATGTTGCATTCGATCTTCTAAATACAGTTAATCTTAATCATTTCTACTATAACTAAATTTAATAAACTTTAGGTAAAGTCACACTTGATAATTATTCTTTATAAAACCACTTCAATTATGGCTGAAAGCACATTTATTTAGTAAAAAGGTCGAAATTGTACTAGTGGTAATCTAAATAAAAAAGCCAACGACTGGATCAAAACTGCCACCCGTTGTTTTATGCATCGAAATGTAATTTCCAGTTTTGTTTTTGGGGTGATTGCTTTTCTTTCTTAGTCTTATTTCTGATTTCATGAAAAGGCACTCGCATCACCCTCTGAAATGAATCACAATCTTCCACTCTCAGCTCATCAAATAGCGTAGATGAAGCTTCAAGTTCCTATCTTCGACCAATCCAGGGTCCCACCATCTCCTCTCTCTCCTATACTAATCTCTTTGTCACACAACTCGGAAATTTTACATTTTAAAATAGGACATTTTAAAATATGTTTATTTATTTTTAGGGTTAAATCAAAACAATAATATAAATAATATGTCAGCTGATTCGTACACATTACAAATATCATTACACGAGCTAGTGGAAGCTAGCTTGCTGTTGGCTAGTTGCTAGTCAATCCAAAAGTTAATTTTGTAAACAAATAACAACTAGCAGCGAGTAACTAGCTAAGTGTGAATGCACCTTTAAACTGTAGGTCCCTAGATACCATTGGCTGTTGGGCTATTAATTAACAGTCCTGTCTAAGGAGAATGTCGGCCTTAGTCAGTAACAAGACTACAAGATCGCACCACAATCATCCTACACTCATCTCTCATTCATATTCAGGTTAAAATACCCACTATGTGAGGTCCCTGTCTCAATATAGTGATATAGTGATATATGTGATAGGAGAATAGGCGTAATGAAATTATTCAAATATCAAGATTAGGATAGAATTTTATTTTTTGAGTTGAAAAAGTGTTGTTTCTTAGCAATGGATTAGTAAATACAAAGAGTGATGACGATGAGAAGGTAAGGGCAAAATCCCCACAGTATGTATTAAAAAAGATTCAACGGACGAAAGATCACATATGTTAGAAGGAAATGTTTATTATTACTTGAATATGTATCATGACATTTGATAAAACGTAAAATTAAAGAAAACCGTACATATAGAAAATTTTTTCATGAGATAAACTTGGTTGAGTTGTTCATTAATAAGTAATTAACATCCTAATAAATGTTTATAAATAATAATGGATAATAATAATTGGTATATTAATAATATAGTGGATTTTTACTGTTAATAACTACGACATAAAGTTAGAAAACAAATTATTTTACTTCAAATGTACATTGTTACATGTAAAAAATAATGATTTTTTAAAGAAAACAGTCAAAGAAAGGTATAGGTGATCTAAAACATAAACTAGATTGACCAAATATTACTATTTGACTAGAATAAATAAAAGAGCAATATACTTTTAAATTTATTTGCCTTTTCTGCTCGTTGTCTGTCTAGTGTATTTGTGTAGTAGCGCGGCGTGGCGCCAGGTGTTGACACCGTAGCGACGCTGCGACGCCGAACGCGGCCACTCGGCGCCATATACATCTCCACTGGCTCCATCTGCAGTCAACAGTGTCCGTGTAGAAGCGCGGTGTGGCGCCAGGTGTTGACACCGTCGCGACGCTGCGACGCCGAACGCGGCCACTCGGCGCCATATACATCTCCACTGGCTCCATCTGCAGTCAACAGTGTCCGTGTAGAAGCGCGGTGTGGCGCCAGGTGTTGACACCGTAGCGACGCTGCGACGCCGAACCCGGCCACTCGGGGCCATATACATCTCCACTGGCTTCATCTGCAGTCAACAGTGTCCGTGTAGTAGTGCTGTGTGGCGCCAGGTGTCGGCACCGTCGCGACGCTGCGATGCCGAACCCGGCCACTCGGCGCCATATACATCTCCAATATCTCCATCTGCAGTCAACAGTGTCCGTGTAGTAGTGCTGTGCGGCGCCAGGTGTCGGCACCGTCGCGACGCTGCGATGCCGAACCCGGCCACTCGGCGCCATATACATCTCCAATATCTCCATCTGCAGTCAACAGTGTCCGTGTAGTAGTGCTGTGTGGCGCCAGGTGTCGGCACCGTCGCGACGCTGCGACGCCGAACCCGGCCACTCGGCGCCATATACATCTCCAATATCTCCATCTGCAGTCAACAGTGTCCGTGTAGTAGTGCTGTGTGGCGCCAGGTGTCGGCACCGTCGCGACGCTGCGATGCCGAACCCGGCCACTCGGCGCCATATACATCTCCACTGGCTCCATCTGCAGTCAACATTGTCCGTGTAGTAGTGCTGTGCGGCGCCAGGTGTCGGCACCGTCGCGACGCTGCGACGCCGAACCCGGCCACTCGGCGCCATATACATCTCCACTGGCTCCATCTGCAGTCAACAGTTATTTTGATTTAAGCTTATTTTTACCACAAGGAATTAAGTACAACAATGATTTATAAAAAAAAAAATTCCTATGATTATCGTGATTTTGGACTTTCATGCCAATTTCATCACGATGCACATTGGGGAATTCCCTAACTCTGTTCATATTGAGACATACAGAGACACTCACGCGCAAAAGCACACACACAGAGACAGACATTACTTTTTATACCACTTCTTCGGTCTCGGGGGGCACCAGAATGGATAAATCCACCAACAACCCAAATTCGAAAATTTTGACAAAAACAATACTTTCTCTATACACTATGGTATAGGGGGAGAAATTAATATTTTATGGTATAGAAGGAGAATAAAAAAATGTGCTGTTAATGCACATTTTGTCCATTGTTGGGCCATTTGGTTTACTGTTTAAACACCACCGTCAAAGGCTATGTGTACTGATCACCCTCTACACGTAACGGAGGGTCTCCGATGTACAGTGTCAATCGAGATGTCAATATTGTCTGCTGATTGACATCCGGCCGATTCGAGCGTCCGGCCAGCAGCTGTTTGTTCCTGCTCATTCTGTTTACAATTGGAAACAGACTACAGGTGTAAATAAATGTTTATTTTTCCTGCGACGTATTAAAAATGATATTCAAATAGTATAGTAGTATATAAATAAAAATTTTCACATATAGTTCTGAAAATAGTCAGTTACAAGATGAAATTATCATAATCCACTGATATTTGATTGAAATTTTTTTTATTACTTTCGAGCACACACATTTAAATACAATAATTCATTATAATGATGTTCTAAATTAAAATATAAAAGCCAATTTAATCTGTATAAAGCATATTTTAACAAAAAATACAGAAAAATTCCATATTAATAATATAGATGTGAATGTCTGTTTGTTTGTAACGCTTTCACGCGTCTAAAAAACTTTTTTATATCAAAAACAAAATTGTTTGTAAAAAAGTCTTAAAATCTCTAATACTTCTTTTTTTTTAAGAAACAAATCCAATAAAAAAAATCATGTTTTCCAGTGATTTTTATGGATAGGGTGAGGGTGACAGCGAGTAAGCTTGGAAAACGAGCTAAACCTTATGGCGAGTAACACAAGTGAAACCGCGGGTAAAAGCTAGTACCTACATAATAAAAGAAAAAAAATGTTTCACGTTATTCTAATTGAAAAATTTACCTTTCGATTCCAACTGAAGAAGAAAAAGAATGTATTACAAAAAAATTATCAATAAAATAAAAAAGTACAAAAAAACTATATTTTGTAAAATTTTATACACGCCGACTGTACGAAAAAACTTTTTCACATTCACTTCACTCAATTGACTTATAATACTGTCAAATGATTTTCGATATACACAAAATCAAGGCCGGCATTGACACAGGAAACACGATTATGATGCTGAAGATCTACGTAACAAGGCGCCATTCATGGACGCGGCGCTCGGGCTGACTCTCGCGGTGTACATATTATGAGAATATATGCAGTTTTAAGGAATTTGGTGGACTCATATTATAAACTTACTATGTTTATTGAATTCTGATTTATGAACTATGATTATTATTTAGAAGGTTTAACGAAGGCCTATATGCGTGTTTTTGCCTGTCACATTTTTTACGTTTTGATGTAGAACAGTTCAAACCCCGGTCTCATTACAATCTAAAGTCTACTTGTTTTAGACAACCTCATTATTTCTTAGCCGAATGGCAAATTCCAACTGGATCCAGAGTTGAACTTTAAAAAGCAACCATTTTTCTCAGGATTGAGCCTGCAACCTTTGGATTCATATTTTAGCTTTAAAACCACTCTTCTACCTAACTAGTCAAACACAACTACAGTCCATTGTGGATGTCAACTATGATAATAATTAAATACTTAAGTTGTGCAACGTAACAATGTCTTTACATACAAGGACAATAGGTTTAGTATATTGAAAATCATAAAGAAAACAAATAACAAGATGATAGTTAGTTATATTTAAGTAACAGTTAATTAATGCAAATGTGTTTTAAAAATATATACTTTCGATTGGGTTGGTATTTTGTATGGTTTGTGGCTTTTATTAGGTCATTAATTATCCTTGTAGGTATTCAGAAACTAAATAACAAATCCTCTATATTTGACTCGAGGTAATAATCAGATTCATTATAATGTTTAAAATCTGTATTAACGTAACAAATATTTAAGATTTTTAGATATAAATTAACTATAAAGCCGATAGTTACATTAACTCACGAAAATTTACCTTATACTCTAAAGCCGCGTTTACACCGGAGTTGGAGACCGAAGTTGCAGACTTTTATCGGCAATCTCGATTGCAGACGCACTTAAAACAACTGCAATTCGCGTCGCCGACCGGTGTTGCAAACCGAATTTTCGAGTCGGAGACAGAATTTTGGTTTTCCGACCGGAGTCGGTAAAGATCAAAGGCGGTTGCCAACCCCGGTCGGCAACCCGAGTTGCAGCGCCTATTTGATCTGCAACTTGAGTCTGCAACTAACCCCGCCACCCCTCCCGCCCATCGGCTACGTCGCTATGTCACTTCCTCTCCCGCCAATCGGTATTATACACACTGACTGATGGCTCGGTTGCAGGTTGCGGTTGCAGAAGCAAACTGTGTACAAGCACAGTTGCAAGCACAAGTTGCAAACTTCTGTCTGCAACTAGCGTCTGCAATCGAGATTGCCGATAAAAGTCTGCAATTCCGGTCTCCAACTTCGGTTAAACGCGGCTTTAAAACAAGCTCCGTTTGTAAGGGCAAAGTTTTTTTTCGCTAAAAGAATTTTTTATTTTTTATTGAATATGGGGATTTGGGCCACCAGAAATTGATTGAAGCTGGTCCTATGTCTGGGAAAAATCCGGTTTCCGCGCTAGAGCACTTCAAAGTTTCCGTGTTATCCTTATGGAGATTTTATTAATTGAACAAAAATCAGCTGATAACTAACTGTAGATATAAACCAATGTGTTACATCTTTAACCTGTAGTTTAAGAAAATTATACCAAAGTGCAGCACACTTCGGCTTGGCGAGTGAGCGAAAAGAACGCGAGAAAAGGCGTGTGAGAGCGAAAGTAATAATTTTACCGAGCTTAAGCTCGGTCCCCCTGGTACTATTATTAAAACACAGAATTAGCTTTAGATAGTGTGTAATAGTTCTATAAAAAATATTGAAAGTATTGAAAGGCTGGTTTTTATACAGTGTGATTGATATAAGAGTGCCAGATGTTCAATTAACATTTACTTAAAAACCGGAAGTGACATAAAAAAGTCCACCTTTTTCCTAATATGGTGGCCAACTTAAAATATTTTAGAACGAATCCCCAATTTCAGTCACTTTTATGTTGTATACAACATTTTCAGACTTTTTTATTATTTGGCATTTTTCTCTAATCTTAACAACTACAGTCTTAAGGAGCTACAGTAAAGTCAAGGTAATTATAGTCCCACAAGAATAACATGAAAACTTTAACTGAATATATCCCCGAAACTATTCCATAAAATATAAATATTCTATATTACGGGATCTTTCAATGACATTAAGAACTTTTCACTAATAAAAATTAATATTTACACATAAATAAACATAATTCCAATATGGCGTACAGATAAAGAAATGATGTTCCAGTATTATGAAATAAATGTTATTAAAAATTAATTTAAAGACTTTCATTCTTGAGTACTGTATATTTTATTTTAGTAAATGGTTTCGGAGGTGTAGGAAATTATATTTTCCCCCATGTTATTCTTATGTTACTAAAAAAACTAAATTGCCTGTTGCTTCCTAAACATAACGTTTAGAGAAAAATGTAATAGAACAATAGTCTTAAAATTTTGTTTTAAATTTAAATACAACATAAAATAGGGGGTTCGTTTTTATTTATTTTTGCTCTTCACCATTTGAAAAATAGAAGACTAAAAAAAATGTTAATCACCATAAAACTCAAAAGAACAAATCCACTGGGGTTACCCTTTAACTTTTTTTTGTATAATATTTGTGATAGGATGTGTACATTAAATAAAATAAGTGTAATCAATTAAGGCAAGGTAAGGGTTGGTATATTTAATTTCCACACGACAGCCATTCTATTTTAATATTTAATATGCTGAGTGGCAAGGGTCCATAGCGCCCGAGTAAACATTTGCAAGGCAAATTGCGATGAACCACCCACAGAACGGGCTTCGATATCTAATTCGCTGTCTTCTATTTCATGTATATTCAGGAAAGCTGGAGGGAAATAGTTTGTCAGAAATGTTCAAATTCTTTTGGCAGAAAGAATGTTCGTATTTTGGGATTTTATATGAGTAACTTACTCATTTGCAATAGTTGTATACAAGGTGTATGAAACAAGTATTTCTTAGCTCCGTATAAAAACTTGGAGAGTCACCATAATCTGTTTTATAAGATAAGGAGCAGTTCATTACTGTCAAATCATTAAAGATAATGTGCGAAACTGTTTTCTGTCAAGCAACACTCACACTGGATATCAGACCGTCAGGTATTACCAGTACTGTCTTCTTGCGAGATACACTCTCCGGCACGAAAAAAGATAGTAATAAAAATTGTGGAATTAGTCGTTTAATTCATCAGCGTTTCCAAAATTTAAAAATGTATTGGTGATATAATTTAATTTGTTTTGATTGATTTTCAATTCTTAAATAACATGAATTTATGAATTATTGTATTAAAAATAAATTTATGGCAAATTTAAGTTGATCGCAAGCATTTGCGTTTTAATATGTATAATTATCATGAAAAGTTGTGAAATGTATCAAAAAGCACTAACCGACTATGAATCTAAAAATGTTATATAGAGTCTATTTTATCAAACCCCGTATCACCATTCAACATGTTAACTCAAATTTAAGAGAATTCCATTTCAACCAAAGATTCACTTTTGCCGCACATCAATCTAAAAATAAACCAATCCAAAACTGTCAGCAACCCCCACAATCCCATTTCAATCAAAGCTTCACTTTTGCCGCACATCAATCTAAAAATAAACCAATCCAAAACTGTCAGCAACCCCCACAACTAGAACTACTGACGAAAAACAGCACTATCCACCAAGTTCTTAGGAATCATCCTGGACAAGAATCTAAACTGGTAGGACCATATTAGCAAACTTCACAAGAAGCTCTCATCAGTTCTTTTTGCACTAACCCAATGAGCAAAAAAATGGGTTTAAAACTGTTTTAAAATAAGTTTCAAACTCGTATTAAAACTGTTATCAATATAAGTAAAGTTAACAACGTTTTCGTATTAATACGAGTTAAAAATTGTTCAAAACTCTATTAAAACAATTTTAAAATTGTTTAAACTTGTATTAAAACAATTTAAAAACTGTTATCAAAACATTTTAAAACTGTTATCAAAACAATTTAAAGCAGCAAAAAGTATATGCCGCTGGCAGGATTTAAACCCATGACCTCTTGATTCCCAAGCCGCGACCCTACCAACTATGCCACACTGCTCTCCGCTCCCCTAGACAATTGTTACACTACTTGGCCTGTTGATACCCAAGTTTTTTGCGTTGATCAAATTAACGCATTTCCCGTGGCATATATTTTTATGTCTTCCCAAATAGGTCTTAAAGTAGAGTTCCCTTACATGTTAGTTTCATGTGTAAAGGTTTAACCAATTGCAGTTATCTCAATTATTGATGTAAAACTTTTGACTGTGTGATCAAATACTTTACATAATTTTTACATCAAAATGATGTCAAGTTTTTAACGAGTTCAATTGTTTTAAACAAATAACAATGTTCTCTTGTTGTAAAAGACTTAAAAGAATTTTTTTTCTTCATTTATTACATTACCTTTTAAATTTAAGAATGCAAAACTTTTACATCATTTTGACGTCAATACTTGATCTAATATTTTACTTTGACGACTTTGATCACTTTTTGACGTCAAATTGACAACGTGTGCTATATGAGGGTAGTAGTGGGGTTTGGTTACTTTCAAAACGGAAGTCGTGCCAATTGCCAGCCGCTGCCGGCCAGCTGCCATCGGCCAGCTGCCAAATCAGTCGCTGCCGCCATATGCCATGCCATATAGCTTCCGGTGGGGGAGGAGATGTTATTTGAAATTTGAAATTCAACTTGACAATTGGGTTATGGAAAGTATGTCAAGGTCATCCAGAGTAAGTTTTAAAAAACCCTATCCCGCTACCACCGGAGTAATAGTTGGGAGAGTGGAACTAACTCTGGCGATAGCGGGATAGGTATAGAATTAGGTTTGTGAATTTTATTTGTGAAAAACATACAATCAATGTGTGACAGCAGTGTTTAAACAAGTTGAAGTTTTGTTATGAACTACAGAGTTGTAAACACAAACACCGACGACGATGAGAAGGTAAATGCAGAGTCCCCAGATGATGTATTTAAAAAGTTTGAACAAACGTAACATCTCGAGTTGGTTTTCCCGTTCCATTTCCAATCGTTTGATTTCCAATTTCAATTTATCCTCTTCCATCCTTGTTACAAATGGAACTTCATCCATCATATCCATCATGTTTGTGTTTTTTTTTTTTTTGAAATTTTGAAAGAAGCGATGTTGATAGTTGAAGAGGCGAGGATGGAATGAGAGTTAAAAGAGGGAAATGTCGGTTAAATAAAGAAGTGGTGGGGGGAAAGAGCGTTGTTACATAGAAGCGGTGGGGGAAAGATGCTGCTCATCATTTGCCTCAGAAGTTGTGTCCGACTGTAGAGGGGTAAGAGGAGTAGTATTTAGTAAACTGTCTTCATCAGAACTTTCAACCTTATTACAAATAGGACAAGCGTAAGTTATTTCCAAATTCATTGTAATAGCGTTAAATTTATCTATAATTTCATTTAAAGCATTAAATATTTCTTGTAAATCATCTTTTGAGTTTATTTCAAAACTAGCATTCATTCGTGCCAATGGAGAAGTGTTCATCGTTAGAGAGTTAGCAATCGAATGAGGATTAGCGCCTAGGGAAGGGGGGCTTATATAATGGCGACCTTGAGCAGGTGTTTAGGGAGGGGGGCTTTCTAGGGAGGGGGCTTCTATATAGGGGACCTTGAGCTTATGATTGAATAAAACGTTTAGTTCTTCTTCTTCGTCTTTTAATTCAATTATTTGAACCGAAGTAGTTGTTTCATCCTCTTCACTCGATGAAGAAAACAATTCTCCAGGATTTAAATATTGAACTACAATTCTGAACCATCTTATAGGATATTCGTCAATGACAGAAAGTAAGTTTTGAAACAATTCTTCCATCTCCTCCCTGTCAGTTATTATATGTTCAAACTTGATAAATTTTCCTTCCATGTTGTTAGTTAGAGTGTTGGAAGTGGAATGATTTAATATTATATAAAAATTAGAACTAATGGTGGGGGGAAATCTCAAGGTCATCCAATTGAAGTTTTAAAAAAGAGTGTAAAACTGAAATTATACATTTGATGGTTCTACAGGATCGGAATACCAATCTGATCTGTATTTACATCTTTTTATCATATGTGTACAAAAATCATCTTGATGAGACTTGGTGCGTTGACAATGAGCAAGATCTAGAGGGTGAAATTTGAAACATCTTTGAGGACAACATGTATGAAAATATCTTGATTTGTAAAATTTGAAAGTTCGCAATTCCGGTGGCGGTAGTTGTTTTGTTTTACATTTGCAATAACAAGATCCGAAGAATTCACATTTAGTACAAGCTAACCCATCCACCATCATTGGTCCTAAATCTGTACACTGTTGTTCACAACAGTAACGAGGTTTGTACTTGTATTTTTGCTCTTCCATGTTGACGCTGCGGAGTCTAGTGAAAGAATAAGATTGTATAGTGATGAATAGCGAGTTTTATGTACTATGAAAAGTGGTAGGGGTAATTTCAAGGTCATTCAAATGGAGTTTTAAAAAATTATACCTTACAAGTGTAAGGATTATTGAAATTTAGGAAGTTTGTTTCTGTTTGTTTTCTTCAGACTTTTTTTCTCTCTCCGCCTTAGCCATAGCAATAAGTTCTTCTGTTGATAGTGGATGTACTTCAGGAAATTTTAAAATTAATTTAGCTTGATATCCTTCTTTAGTTAATACATCTAAATCTTGAGTCATTTGTTCAACAGTGTTATAATCCTTTCCATAGATTTTCCCATCAAGTTCAATCATCATTCTGTATAACATTTTGTAGAATAGATCTTGTTGTGGCGAGAGCTGAGAAGCGAATGATTATTTATCAAACTGTTACATCCTTTTTATGAACTTGATATTGATCACGTGATTCCTTAGTTGTAATTTTATTTATTAAAAGTTATTCAACATTGGTAATACTTCTGGAACTTGACGTTATGTTGACCAGCTGGCGATGAAGAAGTTGTAGGTTGTGTAGAAAAAAATATTTCATCATCGCAATATTTTGTTTTAGTGAACATCCTTGTATTAGTAGCACTAACATCAACAGTTAAGTGATAACCACCGGTAAGTAAAACTCGCATTTCGTTAGTTAAATCTTCAAGTTGTTCAAAAGTAGTTATGGTGTTGGTATCATAAGATGCACACTTAACCTTTAGGGACATGTTGAAGTTTTGTATTTAGTGATAGAGAGTGAGATGTGTACGGTACGAAAGGTAGTCGTAGACTGATGAATTTAACAAGTTGATTTTCACTTTTATTATCACACAAAATTGGGTCAAGGTCATCCCATGGAATTTTAAAAAAAGCAACATATTGTAATGTACAAACACATTACAATATGTTGCTTTTTTTTTTTAGGTTTATATCATATTTATTGAGAAACAAATACAAAGAAATATTTACAATCTTATGTACAAACTAATCAGTAGTAGGTGTTACATGAATTGTAAGTTCAGTAGAGTTGTTTCCACTTGGTCCATGTGATACCAAATAGAGTGCGCCGGGTTGAATTATACGAAGATCTTCATTTTGTAGTAGTTGTACGAAGCGCTTTGGTAGGAAGATTTGAAATTTTGCTTCATCACCAATTGTATAAGGTGCCTCGCTTAATGTGCAATTTATAGCATCACCTACTGAAGTTTCCATCTTCTTTATTGTATGAATGATGTAGTGTTTTTCTTCTTTCAGCTCGGAACATTTCTTTGTAGGTAGGATTGTTGATTTTGAATGAGCGTTGAATTGTTCAACTAAATTTTGAAGTAAGTTGTTTGATGCCATCTTAATGTTTTTGCTGATGCTAATCTTCTTGTTAATAAGAATATCCGTTGGAGATGTTGTCTCTTCGGAGGTTGGAGTAATACTCATGCTGTGTCATGGTAGCGCTCTCACTTTTATTATCGAGACTACCCCCACCACTGACACTACCCCCACCACTGATGCTACCCCCACCACTTTGTTGAAGGAAATTATTCA
The DNA here is from genome assembly GCA_030545055.2 of Neoaliturus tenellus. Classification (NCBI taxonomy): domain Eukaryota; kingdom Metazoa; phylum Arthropoda; class Insecta; order Hemiptera; family Cicadellidae; genus Neoaliturus; species Neoaliturus tenellus. The sequence goes on from JAQYXR010000175.1 coordinate 84,460, forward strand.
AGCGGTAGGCATTCTTCAAAGCACACTGTGACCTTCGATGTTTAAAACTTTTTGATGAAATACAAAGTTCATTAAAGTAGCATTGGAAATCTCTATCTATTATTGCATTTATCACTTCATTGCTTGTAAATGATTGTATCCAATTTGCTTTTTCCAATCCTCTTGTGTAGATAGTTTTAAACTCTTTACAATAATGATTCATAATATGCGGCATCATGTTATAATGAATAAAACCTTCATCCCATTTTAAGTTATGAAAATGTTTGTTTAACCATTTGTTTGTAACTTTCGCTTTAGTTGTTAGTTTATTGAATGGAAATGGAGGTTTGAACAAGTAATGATAAATTACAGATGTGTTCATATCCAAAATTACTAATTCTTTAATAATGAAATTTCCATCATTCCCTCGAAAAGCTTGAAATTCAATTATACCTCTTTTAACTTCCATTAACTGTGATGCAGTAGAAAACGAAACCCGTTTGTTCATGATGAAGTCTCATCCACAACTGACTGTTATTACAAACACGATTGTTCTTCTTTTATTTCTTGCGCTTCTTCGTTTATATTAAAATTGGTGTGATAGTTGTTTAATTGTCTCCACATATCCACTTCTTGAGGTATTCGATTAAAAATTGAAGTATCCACAGGACCATATAAAATTGGAATGAATGGTTGTCTGTCCAATGTATCGATTAGATAATCTTTAATTATTGTACTTGAAAATACTAGTTGTTTTAAGTATCTAGTGACAGGACCGGTAGTACAACTTAAAGTGTAAAATTCTTCTTTAGTGAAATGTAATTTTACATCATGTCTAGTTAAATCTTTGAAGCGAACAACTTGTCCCCCACGATGTTTGATTATATCAACTTCAATATTTGATTCTAATAAACTTAATCTTGTTCTTTTTCCAAATGTGTTGTTAGTTAAATAACATTCCAAAAGATGTAAATGTTTCATTAGAGAATCCCAAGAAGTTTCAGTAAAGATAACCATTTTACTTCCTTGATTTAACATAACAATTGGTGAATAATCCAATGATTTTACAATTCCAACAGATATACTTTTTGTCATGCATGAAGAAATAGGGTAGAAAATTCGAAGAAATACTTCTGTTAAAATATTTGTTGTAATGTTAACTTCAACCTTTTTTCTTTTTACTTCTTTTTCATCTTCTCCTTCTTCTTCTTTTTTCTTATGTTTGTTAAACTTGAGGAATTCATCCATTTCTTGTTCAACTTGCTTTTCTATATCAGAACTATTTTCATCCATTAGAGGTGTATTTTCTTCTCCGTTAGTAGAATTCATCTTGCGAACGATGTTTCCCAAACGACGGTTGAAGATAGAATGAAGTTTCTACTAGTTAATTTCCTGCTTTTATATTTTTTGTAAAATTCTTGAAATTTATACAATTACATAATTGTTTATTTTCAACTTGTGTTTTATAAACAAAATTCTAACCTTAAAAATTGAGGAAGATAATTCTAACCTCAATATTTTGCAGTAGTTGTACTAATTCTTCTTAAAGTACATTCTTCACTATTCCGGTCAGTGGTGTGTAAGTAACTATTTTATCATGTAGAATTAGACAGTATGCCGAAGTTCCATCCGCTACTGGTTCTTCAAATTCCATTTCAATTTTTATATCCACACTTGATGATTTTACTGATTCATTTTGTTTTGAACAATCGATTACAATTATTGGAGCTTTGGAATAATACTGATCAGGTGATAATAGTGGTGTATTAGTCTTTCCATAATATGATGATTGAAATCTTGCATACATATCATATAAAATGGAAAAACGTTTTTTGCTAAACATGACATTTAAATTGTCATATGGAAAGAATTGAGAGTTTAAGAAAACTTTACAATTCTTTATTTTACAGTGATCAAATTGACCAGCATTTGCAGTAATAACATCTTTTCGCTTAGTTTGAAAACCGAGTATTATGTACCTTGCACGTTCCAAGTAAGTTGATGTTTTGACGGTCCATGTTTGTCGTTCTGTTTGAGGTAATGTAGGGTATTCATGAAATTCCCAACTTCGGAATGGCATTACAATGTCACGGTCAGATTTTAACTTTCTTAACAATACGATTCTATGTTCATCAGCCAATCTTACATGAGGTACTCTCCAAACAACTTTATCCAATTGTAGTTGCCATTCCAGTTTATCTTCCGTAGTTGCAGGGTCTGCAAGTATTAAGTCCTTATTAGTTGAAGATCTGAGTAATACTAATTCTTGTTTAACATTTATTATAACCCTTTTGTAATCTTCAGCAAATCCTAAAAGCAATCGTAAAGGTACATGAAAATCAAAATGACCGTTGGAAGCAGGTGTTATAGTGTCTTTATCAGGAGCAACCCATCCGGCAGTGACTATTGAATTCTTCTCATGTGGTGTTAATGATGTTAATCCTTTTAATGTAGTTGTTATACCAACCTTTTTTGTTGAATCAACTGTCACCCCTGATATCTCATATCTTATTTCATCAAAAAGATATGCCATTGGGTTATTTATAAAAGGAACTGTTGAAGCAGTTTTTCCATCCAATTTTAATACCCTTCCTTCGATGTACAAATAACTTTCACATGGTAATGTGTAAATATCTTGTTGTTGAATGGGAATTCTTATTTCATCATTATTGTTTAATTTTGATGAAGTGTAAGGGTTGTGTGTGTGATATTCCTTCTCCCATAGTGTTTCGTCGAATGTCGGTCCTTGAGATATATCCAGGATATCCATCGTTGTTAAGTTTCAATCCAATCTTTTGTAGAAAACGAATGTTGTCTGATGTTAACTCTTCCAATGTCGAGGAGCTACTGAGCTCCCGACTCTTCCGTTGTGGTTTAAATGATAATCCCATGTTGATTTTTATGTCGCCGCTCTGATGTGTATTCGTATAGTAATTGTTTCTCCTCTAAAGTCAACACTATGACCGTCTTGATCCAATATGTTCAGTACGATGTCTGAAATGAAACTGGTGTTTAACGGTAGGTATATCAAGTTTTGTGGCTTCTCAACAATTTTAAAACCTGGAGCAACTGTTGGATAAAATGTATGTAAAATATGCTGATTTACTCCTTCTCTATATGATCCATGTATAATATTACATGTTACATCAATACTATTTACTTTTAATATTGTAACAGTTGTATTACCTGAATGAGTAGTTCCAGGAGTTAAGATTTTCTTTTTTGTATCTGTAAATCCAAGTAAACTGCCAATAGAGTTTTTCATTCCGACATCTATATAATATTTTGAAGTTATTTCTGCTTTTAAAGTATTATTATTTCCTTTGATTGTGATATTATCTTCTCCGAGTTTTTTCTGCAATAATTGGTTTATATCATCAATTTCATAAGCTCCAGTAGGAAATGTAATTATTTTCAATTCTGAGTATTTTCCTGCAGCATCCTTAGTTTCATAATAATGTAGTAAATTGTTTTTTCCTTCTGTAACATTAGGAATTGAATTGTAGGTAGTCAAATCAAGTAATGCCGCTTCCCATAATCTTTCCTTGGATAAACGCAATGCTGGGAATAGAGTACTTTTTAATGTGGATGAATTTCCACTCAGTGACACTGTATACGATGACATCTTAAAGGTGACTGACACTTTTCGCTAGAAACTCCAAACATAAATGTCCACATATTTCAGTATTGTTAGGTTGTTCTCTTTTGTAATTGTAAAAAATGTTTTTGGAGTTTTGAAAATAATGTTGAAGTTCTTTAGGTGGTGGTAGATTGCCAAAACTGTCAAAGTAGTAAACGGTTTGTCCGAGCTTTTTATAGCATACCCAATGAGTGCCTGGACCATAGGTGGAATCCAAATTTACTATTCCAGTTTCATTTTTCCATATTTTAGTTGGTAATGCATCTTTCATAAAAACTCCTCGAAAGAATGGTATTTTCAAACATTTTACATAATCATTTAACTGATGATTAGTTAAGGCTTTATTTGGAATTATCAATTGATTTTTTTTATTTAGTACACACGGTACGGTCTTAGGTATAAACCTGCTCCGTTTTTTACCATTGACCAAACAGAAGCCTTTTTTACTTTTGCTTTACGAGTTCTACGACGTCTCTTTCTAATATTTTCACCTTTTTTGGGAGCTCTTCTTTTTGCAGGTCTTCCTCTGCGACGTCGTCTTCCACCACCAAACTTAGCTTTTGTCTTCATGGCTGTTGTTACTGCCCAAGCCGCTGCTTTTTCTGCAATACTTGCGTCACTTGATTTTACTCTTTGCCAAGCTTTTTCTGCTAGAATTTTATCTGCTATTGATCTATTTGTTGAATCTTTAAACTTTGAATATGCTATATCGTGTTGTTTGCAAGCTTGATCTAATTTATTAATTCCAGGATCTCCTCTTGCTAAACGTTTTGCCAACTTAGTTCCAGGTCCACAATATTGATAACCTCCAGGAATATGTAATTCGTATGGTAAAGCGTCTATTGCTCGATTTACAACAGCACCAATAGGTATCCGTCTAAGCAAGGATAACGCAGTTGAAGTTATACCACGTCCTCTCTTGTTGCTGTCTTGATGATGACTGAGTGATACGGCCTTCATTATGTAGTCTTATATAAACTGGTGTGTTTATTCCACAAGATACATTACATAAATGAATAAGTTATGTATAATTTTTTATATTTAAACACTTAGTTATTCAAATTAATTATATATTGATTTATAATTCTATTTTTAATCCAAGCTTCCCGTTCATCGGGTTGAATTATCACATGACTCGTTGTACTAGCTATATGATTATGGGTATCAATAAGTAAATTGCCCACTATTCTTATTAAACAATCTAAATTTACAGCATCTTTTGGATGTTGAGGATCATGTAATTGCATAATACGTTTATCATTACATGTGTAAGCTGTTGAATCACTTTTTGATGTTTTTATGACTTGTCCAATAGTAGCAGCATCATTTGAATCTTCACCTGGTAAAATATTAATTATTTTCTTCATCTTTGCATCATATTGGGTCCCAAAGTGTTTATCCCAAGTTATTGTTTGTTTCATTGTAACACAATCATTTTCTTCGTAACCAGGATAAATATCTTTTATTCTTCTATTACGACCATTGTATGTACCTAATGTACCACCAGTAGCAATTAATGTTTGCACCATTAGAGGTACATCTGTATCTTTTATACCAAATCTTCCATTTGTTATTGTTTTATGTCCTGCATCCCATTCATCATTATTTCCTTGCATTAAATTAAACTTTTCATTTCCATGTATAAATTTATCTCCCCGCTTTAACACGGCATCTTCATGTTTTACAAAATTGGATGTTTCCTTTTTTAATTCTTTAGATAATTGTTCCATAGTAACAGCATCTTTTGGTTGAGAACCAAACTTTACATTTGTCAATGTTTTACCATGACAATCGATTTCATTAACATCTTGTAAAATACAGTTGTCCTTGATGTATTTTAGGTTTACAGCATCACCGTCTTCCTTTGGGTATCCAATGTCATTTATAATAAATTTATAAAAAGAATATCCATGTTCAGTTTTTTCCGGTATTATAGAATGTAAATATTCTTTATTAACTGAATCTTTATCATTTTTGGGATTTCCCACGTTGGTTATTCTATAATTTCCAGCATCATATGTTTGTCCATCTTTTAAGTTGTTACCCCATTGCAATTTTAAAGTATTTGAAAGTTCAGATGATAAGTACTCTTTAGTAATTGCATCAGAACCTTCAGTTGGTTTACCAACATTAATTAATCTATGTGATTTAACATCATAAGTAATCTTATGTAATTTCAATGATGTTGAAGTAGCTTCTTTTACTGTCTTTAAATTTGCTCCATCAGTATCTTCTTCTGGATCTTTAACTAATTTTAAACGTTTATTACTTATGTTATAGTCACCTTCAGGTGTTTGCGGTAATCCGCTTCTTTTTCTGTCTTCTCCAACTTGCACTCCTAATGCGGAGTAGCGTCCGAACTTGTCGACGCTCATGTTAGAACTGATACATCTTATACTTGTAACTTCTTTATATTTGCGGACAATTATACAATTATACCACGATTTTTAAGTTCATCAACTAGAGCCACCCATTCATTATTTAAACCAGTATGACCGGCTTCCATAGCTTCATGCAATAGTCTCATTCTGTCAACTAATTTATTGATGTCGTTGTAATAGATAACATTTGTATTGTATAGATTTTTCATTAATCCTTTACCAGATGTTGAAGTATCTCCTTTACTCTTTTTACCATGTTGTTCAAGAAGTGATAAATCCATAAGTGATAAAGATTTTCTTTTTAAAGGTTGTCTCACAGCCGGTGTGGTACGTAATGTTGGTAATTTTCGTGGGGGAAACAATTTTTTTATAACAATACTATATTTTGTTGCACGTGAACGATTAATCATTGCATCCTTTGAGTAGTTTCTTTTATGAGCGTTAGTATTTTGTAAAATTTCTTTAAAAGTATTTAAATCTTTTGCTGAATATTTTATTGGTATATTTTTAAAAATTAATTCATATAATCCTTTTGTTCCTTTATATCTATGGTCACCAATAATGATATAATCGTCTTGAGTTACTTCAAGCTTAGAGTTACCAATTTTCAATTCATTTCCATCAATTCTTGCTCCATATACATGTGATTTACTTAAATTTGGATTTGATTTCATGTCATGTAGCATTTTCATTATATATTTTCGTCCAAGAGGTCCATGTTGTAATATATCACTACTCAATTGAGTTAAATTTGGAATAGATTGTTCTGCTTCAGGTATTGGCTGTTCTTCCTTTTCAACAATTGATTCTTCTTCATTTTTTGTTTCTTCTTGTTCACTAGCACTTGTATATGAATCATCATCATCATCTTCTTTTTTTAATGCTTGTACTTCTTGTTTAGAAACTGGTAGTAAAACATCTCCTTCATAACGAGGTTTACCAATAGTTTCTGATATCTGTTTTAAAGGTTCCGTGATAGGTTTAAATGTATTCTCTAAAAATTCTTCTCTTTCACTTAAACCCATCCTTAATGCACGATTCTTTATCCTAATAGAATCACTGAGTGATTTTATTTCTTTTAATAGTTTTTCTTGATTCACCATGTTTACACTGTGAAGTTCAACGTGTTACTAGATGTAGCATAGGTAGTTCAACGTATTAATACAAATTTATCCAATCCTATACGATATCTACCATTTTTAATATCTTCTTCTTTCATAATAACGAGAAATCCATATTTTTCATTCCATGCTTTACCACACATTTCTTTAAATTTATCAAATGGCATATCCGCATTAACATGATCATTATATATATGCTTTAAATTTGTCTCATCTTGCTTAAAGATGATCAACATATTTGCATTGTCTCTTATAAGTTGTTTTGGAATTTTACTGTATGTTTGACCAATATAAATGCTATCAATATTGAGCCGTGACGTTTTGCCCACCATGTGTGATGTCACGTCTCATTTGTTATAGTGTTGTTTTTTTTTTCTGGCCAGTGTTTTCTGTATGCTGTCATTCTGGAATATTCGGTGTTGTTTTTCTTCTTTTCACCAGCTGTGACGCAACGTCCTGAAAATGTTCATAGGTGCCGTTGGTGAACGTGACTGCAAGACGCGCAATTTCGTCACTCTGGGTTTTCAAGAGTAATTATAGTAATTTTGACATTTCAACCAGTGATTTTTGTGCTATAATGCGGTAATTTAATCTGCCCAACGCAGCCTTTCGGGTGAGTCACGAGAATTTTCCATTTTAATTCAGAAATATGTTCGATGCATTTGGATTCGGTCGAACGACCACGTTGCAAAAATGACCAGTCTTCTGAAAAATATTGTTTTAGGCCAGAACCAGTGTTCTGTAAATTTTGTTTCATTGTTTCAAGCAAAGCAATCAATTTTGTTCTCCTTTTGAGACTGCATTTTGGGCCATCCACGCTTTTGCTCTTAGAGTTCATTTTTGTTAGTGAGCTGAACACATGTTTTTCAAGTTCCTGTAATAATTAAGATGTTTCAGTGTTTGTTTTGCATTAAATATTGTTTGTTATTGCTCAGTGCAACTTTATATTGGCCACCCAGTGGTCTGATGGGGTTATTGTAAGTTGTAGAGTCAAAATAGGCTCATAGCCTAAAAGGTGATGCTGCCAAGGTTTTTCTTTTATAACTCATTTTCCTGTTTAGTTTACTAGGGTTTTTGTGTTCTCAAAGTGGCCTAAGGCCCTGAGCTAGGCCTATGTAAAGTTTTATCAATTTTGGTTCATAATTAATGAATTAGGCCTAGCTTTTACTGTTGGTAGCACACCAGTTTGGGGGTAAAGTGTCAGGTAATCTTAGGTCCACAATAAAGTAGCCTTGGAGTTAAGTTCTGGTTTATATTTTATTTTGAAGCCTCACTTTTGGCCCAACTTTTAAAGGTAAAATTTTTAAATTCGGTCAGTAACTTTTTGAGATATGAGCCAAATAGAAGGGCAATGTCCGCCAAAACTGAAATTTTGTTGTGATGTTAAAAATGGATTTATTTTATGCTTTAAACCTAGTCAAATGTTTTCAACCTGTTCAATTTAGCTGTAGAATTAATATTAAGATGTAGTTTAACTGTTTTCCATGTCTCAAGTATTTTGCTTTACTCACACCCCCCTGTTTAGTAATTTTCTGAGTAGGCCTATGGCCTATCTCATTTCTTTTGCTGTAATTTCTCTAGTCAAAGTAAAACTGTCTGTCACATTTAAAATGTTTTTCTGTCACAATTTTCAAGAAAATTTGTAAAATGGATTAAAACTGAAAAGTTAGCATTTTGTGGTTAGTAGTGGCAAATTGTCCAAACTGGAACAGTGGATATTTTTTGTGGCAATTCTACCTTTTGCACTGTTGACACTAATTGCCTACTGAATGTGTCGTAAATGGAAAAATATTGGCAAATTTTGGGGTTTACCAGGGTCCAGCTGGGGACTTGGTCCCACCGACAATGCCCTGCAGATGATGGTTCCGGCCTGGTCCGTCCGCCTGCCCACCTAGGGGACATACATGGCCTTGGTCCCCACTTGCCGAAGCTGCAGGCCGCTCTTCTTTCCAGTGCCATGACGCCATAAACGAACGACTGTGATATGCCACTCCACCAATGAACTGTGATATTTTGTTATTTATGTGTGACAGTATTTGTTTATTTATTTATTTGTAGTCTCTATGTTAGGTTAGTATCCCATTAGGAGCCCGCCCTGCGCCACAGGTCTCCGGGTGGAATTAATTTTTGTCAACCTCAAAATTCGGCACGCCAATTCTTTTGTGTATTTTGTGTTTGTAATTGTTATGTTTATTTATTGAAATTTATTTGTTGTTATTTATTTATTTAATTTATCAATGCCAATTTTAAGGTTAAAGTTTCAGAAAAGGGGAATTTTTTTAAATACCGTTGTTTTGAATTTTGAATATCGATATTCTGGTTGGCCAACCTTGGTGACATTGACTTCTGGTAAAAATCTTTTGTTATCAAATTTATCACTGTGGACCTTGGATGTTCCCGATTTTCCACTGTTTTTGCTGTTGTTAATTTTGTTGTTGATTTATGGAGGTTAAATTAAATTTCTGGTTCCACGAGTTTGTTTTTTTTTTGTTCTGAACTCCTGAGAGCGTTGGTGAGCCCCTCCCGTGGAGCGCCTTGGGCAAGCACGTTTCCAAAGGTCGGGTGCGCTTCCGCGGGGGTGCGGTTCAGATGGTAGCAGAGCGTGGTTGGTTCTGAAGTGTAGTCTCGGAGGAGTTGTGTTAGTTTTGTGTGTGTGAGTGTATGTATGTGTGTGTGCGTGGTTCTTCAATTTGGTGGAGTGTGTGTGTGGCGAGTGGGATAGCGTCTTCTTTTGGACCCCGGAATGGTTGCGTAGGAATTTTCGCCCAGACACCTTAGGAGGTTAAGGATTTTGTGCAATTGTGTTGTGTTGCTGTGTTTTTTTTTTGTGTGGCAGCTGGCTGAGGACACGATGTCGGGAATTGTCCCGGAGCACCTGCGGAAGGGTGAGCTGATTTTTGAGGTTCTGTCACGTGGGGAGGCCCCTGCTCCAGATGTGAGAAGTCTGCGAAGTCAGGTCCGAGGCATTCTTGGACAGGCTCAAAGTTGGCCTGTTGGCCTCAAGTCGGAGGATGAGTTGGAAGTGTGTAGGGAGCGGGTGGAGGAGTTGAGTGGTGAGCTTGAGGGCTGGAGTGAGTTGCCTTCGGGCAGGTCAAAAGTCTCGCTCCTCACTCAGCTGCTCCACTGGCAAACCAGGTTGAGTCTGTTGGCCGGGGTCCCGGATCTTGAGCCGACGGATAAGACCTGGGTGGAGGGTAGGTGTGCTGAATTTGAACAAGTCATTGACCGCCTGCGGTCTGCTGGTGTTGTGAAGAGTGCCGTGGAAGCTCTCGAGCGCGCTGCGGCGGGGTCTGCTGGGGGGGAGACTGGTGTTGTGGGGGCTGGACCGGTCGGGGGATCCGTGGCCTCCGTTCCTCCTGCGGCTGCCCAGGAGGTGGTCCACGGGATGGATGGAGTGTTGCGGGTGCCTGCCCTGTTCCTCGCTCCCGCGGCGTCTGTAGCCACCCCGGTGGCTTCCGTTGCGGATGCGTCGCAAAAGGGTTTTTGCGGTGCCTTTGCGAAATTGCCTCATCCTCTCTCCTCCGCCTTGCAGGACCTTCGACCAGTTGACGGACTGGATGTGGAGGCACTGATCAAGTTCCTGGAAAAGGTTTTGAGAATTAAGGAACATCCTGGCATCTCCGATATCATGCTGTTGGAGCTTCTTGCTCCGCTTTGCAGGAAGCCGTTGAGTGACAGATTGGTAGACTGCCTCAAGCGCCAAACGAGCTTTGATTTCTTTCATGCTGATGTGTTGAGTTTCTTTGTCCCTTTCCAAGTCATGGAAAGACTGAAGGTTGAGAAAGTTTTCCGCCCGCAGGCACCCAACGAGTCCCTCAGCCAGTTTGCCAGTGACATCCGCATGGTGGGGCGAGTGTTGCGGTTGGACCTTACCGAGACTCAGCTGGTGGACATCATTCTCGTGGGTCTCAATCCTGGGGAGAGATCCCGGCTGCTTTTCGCTCCAAGACCATCTTCCTTCGCGGACCTGGATAGATTGTCTATCCTCTCACGCACTGTCCAGGCCGCTGATTCTCAAAGGGCCCAGTCCCTGGGGCATCTTCCCCGGAGAGGACCCGGTGTCGCGGCGGCTTCTGTCGGGGTATCCCACGTGTCTCCCACCAATGAGCAGCAGAGGCGTGTTCCTACCTGTTGGGGATGCGGTGGTATTGGTCACGTCAGACGTGACTGTCAAAAAGGAAGAAGGAATGCTAACCTTCCAAAAAACTTGTGAGGACCCGGGGGTTCTTGTCACGGGAGTCCTCGGGGAATAAAGTAAAAGATGATGTTAAAATTTTTTCTAAGACTTCAAGTGGAATGCTGCAAAAGGGGTTCAAAGAGGTAGTTAGATCTGATTTTGTTGAGAAGGAACCTCTGTTGCGGGGGATGCGTGGGGTTGCCTCGATGGGGGTCAAAGCGGCACGCTCAGTCTGCCCTCGCCTGAACATTTTAGCTGGAGACACGGTGCAGAAGGCCCTTGTGGATTCTGGAGCCGCCCGTTGTCTAATCTCCCTTGCGTTTTATGAAGAATTATTTTCTGGAGGTTTCATCAGGCAGACTGAGCCAAACTCTTCTATATGCTGGACTGCTTCTAAATCACCTCTTGTCATCAATTGCGAAGCTCAAATCAAAATAAAGATTGAGCATTTTTCCTGGGTGTGGAGCTTTCTTGTGGCTAAGGACCTTTGCTTTCCAATCATCCTGGGAGCGGACTTCATCAAACACACTGGCCTAATTTTGGATTTAGGTCGAGGTCAGTGTTACTTTCGGTTTTCCAGACGAGTGTCCATTCCTTTTGCTGATGAGGTCTTGAGTGCCGCTGCTGCTGTAGAGCCTGAGACAGAGAATGGTACCAAGACCGATCCTTTAGGGCATCTAGCTCCGACGGAGGCTGAGGCTATCAGGGATCTTTGCAAGCTTTTCCCTGAGGTGCTTACGCCAAGGTTGGGGGCTACCAATCTGCTGGAATATGAAATTCGTCTCACGGACACTCGTCCTGTACGTTCTCATCCGTACAAGTTAGCTCCACCCAAAATGGAATCTCTCAGAGGCATCATTGATGACCTGCTCAAAAATGGGGTCATCGAACCTTCCAATTCCAGCTATGCCAGTCCAGCGTTTCTTGTCCCGAAACCAAATGGAAAGTCTCGTATGGTCATTGATTATCGCAAGCTCAACGCCAAGATTGAAATCGACTCCGTCCCTCTCCCCGACCTGCATTCTGCTTTCGACTGGTTCGGTAAGGCCAAGTATTTCTCTGTTTTTGATCTCAATCAGGCTTATCACCAAATTCCATTGAAAGTGGAGTCCCGACCTCTCACTGCCTTCTGTGTTCCGTGGAACTTGTATCAGTTCACACGAGTCCCCATGGGCTTAGCTGTGGGAGCTCAAACCCTCACCCGACTTCTTGATTCCATTTTTCACGATGTGAAGTTCAAGTTTGTGTTCAATTACTTGGACGACCTTCTTGTTTACAGTGAGAGTTTTGAGGACCACCTTGTTCATCTGGAGGAAGTTATGACTCGTTTGCGTAGGGCTGGCCTTACCGTGAACCCGGACAAAGTTAGTTTCGCTCAAGCCGAAATTTCTTTCTTGGGCCATCTGGTCTCCTCCAAGGGCGTCCGCATAGATCCCGCTAGGACTCAAGCCATCCGGGAGTTTCCTCCGCCCAAGGACGCCAGGGGCATTGCTAGGTTTGTTGGCATGGTGAATTTCTATCGACGCTTCATCCCCAATGTTGCGGAGTTGGCCGCACCTTTGAATGCGCTCAGGAAGAAAGGCGCCAAGTTTGAGTGGGGTGAAGCGCAGCGGACGTCCTTTGAGCTCTTGAAGGAGGCTGTGATGCAACCTCCTGTGTTGGCGATGCCGGATTTCAGTCGTAGGTTCATTTTGCAGACGGATGCCTCCTCACAAGCCATTGCGGCAGTGTTATCCCAAGAAGTAGATGGTGTTAGGCAGCCTATCGCTTTCGCCTCTCGAACTTTGACATCTTGCGAGAAGAAAAGTTCTTCTGTATACGAGCTGGAGTGTCTGGCTGTTGTCTTTGGTGTAAACAAGTTCCGAAGGTTCCTTGAACATAAGGAATTTTTGCTGGAGACCGACAACCAGGCACTCTCATGGCTTCTCGCGCACCCTCGCCAGCTCGGGAAAATTGGTCGTTGGGTGGTGCAAATTTCGTCCCTTAAGTTTACCGTCCAACACGTACGAGGCACTCAGAATGTCATTGCAGACACCCTTTCTAGGATGTATCATTCCCCCGACGACCATCTTTCTGATCCGGAGCAGACGGAATGTGCCGTGCTTCTGGAATTTCCTCTGGCCTTTTCGGATATCATTCCCCACCAGTTAAACGATCCTGAGCTGGCTAAAATCATTGGTGAGCTCCAGAATGGGGGAGCCCACCCCCCTTATTTTCTGTCCCAGGGTGCCCTCTGCTGTCGAGCTCGGCAACAGGGTAAACCTAAAATTGTGCTGCCAAGTCTTCTTATTCCGATGGTCTTTGAGTATTTTCATTCTTCCCCTGTGGGTGGGCATTTAGGGATCCACAAGACCATCTCCAAGATTAGGGAACTGTTCATCTGGAAGGGTATGGACCGGGACATTGCGGGGCGGGTGCGTTCTTGCCAAACGTGCTCGCTCAGTAAGCCCGCTCAGAATACCAAGTTAGGGTTGTTGTCATCTGAGGTGGCGGAGAGACCTCTGGAGAAGGTTTTCATCGACTATGTTGGGCCTCTCCCACGTAGCAAGTCGGGAAACAATTTCCTGCTTGTTTGTGTGGATGCCTTCTCCAAGTTCTGCTGGCTTTTTCCCTTAAGGAATGCCACTGCACAGCTCACCGTTCAGGTACTTCGAACCCAACTGTTCCAACACTTTGGGATTCCCGCCACCATAGTTTCCGATAACGGTACCCAATTTGTTTCGCATCTTTTCAAAAGAATGTGCTTTGGGCACGGTATCCGCCATGTGACCACATCCCCTTACTACCCACAGCCTTCTCATGCTGAGAGGTTCAACCGAAATCTTCGTTCCGCTCTCATCGCTTTCCATGCTGAAAGACAGACAACCTGGGATCAAGAGCTCCCTTGGATCCAATTCGCTTTCAACACTGCTACCCATGAGAGTCACAAGGCGGTTCCTTTCGAGTTGATGTTTGGCTTCAAACCAAACAACCCCTTGGCAAATGTTTGGAGGATTGGCGACCTTCTGCCACCGCCGGGTACGCCCGATGTCAAGGAAACTTGGCAAGCGGCCAGGCGTAATCTCATTAGGGCTAGAGAACTTGTGAGGAGGAAATACAACCGAGGTAGAGTTGACAACCCCTTCCAGGTGGGGGATCTGGTTTTCTGCAAGGCTCATCCAGCCAGTTCGGCTGTTGACAAGAGAGCCGCCAAGCTGTGTTACAGGTGGACAGGTCCCCACCGCATCTTGGAGTTCCTCACTCCTGTGACGGCCCGGCTGGGAGATCCCCAGACCGGAAAGGTTTTGCGGAGGGTGCACATTAGTCATCTTAAGCCTTACCGCGGAAATCCTTAAGTTGCTCGGAAGTCTGTGCGGGAAGTGTGCAGGGCCAGGAAGCCTGATCACCTTTCTGTCCCCTTCACTCTGTTCTGGTTTTTCCCTGTTTCTCTTTTTGCAGGCCTGCACAAATAACTTTGGGTGAGTAGTCCCCTGGTTTTGGGAAAACTTGACGCCCCCGCTTTCGGACTGTCCTGAGCGTTCCTGGTGTGAGTGTTCTTCTTGTTTTGGGGAGAGGTTGTTTGCCTTTTGTTATGCCGGGTGGTTCCCTTTTGGAGGGGGAGGTTGAGCCGTGACGTTTTGCCCACCATGTGTGATGTCACGTCTCATTTGTTATAGTGTTGTTTTTTTTTTCTGGCCAGTGTTTTCTGTATGCTGTCATTCTGGAATATTCGGTGTTGTTTTTCTTCTTTTCACCAGCTGTGACGCAACGTCCTGAAAATGTTCATAGGTGCCGTTGGTGAACGTGACTGCAAGACGCGCAATTTCGTCACTCTGGGTTTTCAAGAGTAATTATAGTAATTTTGACATTTCAACCAGTGATTTTTGTGCTATAATGCGGTAATTTAATCTGCCCAACGCAGCCTTTCGGGTGAGTCACGAGAATTTTCCATTTTAATTCAGAAATATGTTCGATGCATTTGGATTCGGTCGAACGACCACGTTGCAAAAATGACCAGTCTTCTGAAAAATATTGTTTTAGGCCAGAACCAGTGTTCTGTAAATTTTGTTTCATTGTTTCAAGCAAAGCAATCAATTTTGTTCTCCTTTTGAGACTGCATTTTGGGCCATCCACGCTTTTGCTCTTAGAGTTCATTTTTGTTAGTGAGCTGAACACATGTTTTTCAAGTTCCTGTAATAATTAAGATGTTTCAGTGTTTGTTTTGCATTAAATATTGTTTGTTATTGCTCAGTGCAACTTTATATTGGCCACCCAGTGGTCTGATGGGGTTATTGTAAGTTGTAGAGTCAAAATAGGCTCATAGCCTAAAAGGTGATGCTGCCAAGGTTTTTCTTTTATAACTCATTTTCCTGTTTAGTTTACTAGGGTTTTTGTGTTCTCAAAGTGGCCTAAGGCCCTGAGCTAGGCCTATGTAAAGTTTTATCAATTTTGGTTCATAATTAATGAATTAGGCCTAGCTTTTACTGTTGGTAGCACACCAGTTTGGGGGTAAAGTGTCAGGTAATCTTAGGTCCACAATAAAGTAGCCTTGGAGTTAAGTTCTGGTTTATATTTTATTTTGAAGCCTCACTTTTGGCCCAACTTTTAAAGGTAAAATTTTTAAATTCGGTCAGTAACTTTTTGAGATATGAGCCAAATAGAAGGGCAATGTCCGCCAAAACTGAAATTTTGTTGTGATGTTAAAAATGGATTTATTTTATGCTTTAAACCTAGTCAAATGTTTTCAACCTGTTCAATTTAGCTGTAGAATTAATATTAAGATGTAGTTTAACTGTTTTCCATGTCTCAAGTATTTTGCTTTACTCACACCCCCCTGTTTAGTAATTTTCTGAGTAGGCCTATGGCCTATCTCATTTCTTTTGCTGTAATTTCTCTAGTCAAAGTAAAACTGTCTGTCACATTTAAAATGTTTTTCTGTCACAATTTTCAAGAAAATTTGTAAAATGGATTAAAACTGAAAAGTTAGCATTTTGTGGTTAGTAGTGGCAAATTGTCCAAACTGGAACAGTGGATATTTTTTGTGGCAATTCTACCTTTTGCACTGTTGACACTAATTGCCTACTGAATGTGTCGTAAATGGAAAAATATTGGCAAATTTTGGGGTTTACCAGGGTCCAGCTGGGGACTTGGTCCCACCGACAATGCCCTGCAGATGATGGTTCCGGCCTGGTCCGTCCGCCTGCCCACCTAGGGGACATACATGGCCTTGGTCCCCACTTGCCGAAGCTGCAGGCCGCTCTTCTTTCCAGTGCCATGACGCCATAAACGAACGACTGTGATATGCCACTCCACCAATGAACTGTGATATTTTGTTATTTATGTGTGACAGTATTTGTTTATTTATTTATTTGTAGTCTCTATGTTAGGTTAGTATCCCATTAGGAGCCCGCCCTGCGCCACAGGTCTCCGGGTGGAATTAATTTTTGTCAACCTCAAAATTCGGCACGCCAATTCTTTTGTGTATTTTGTGTTTGTAATTGTTATGTTTATTTATTGAAATTTATTTGTTGTTATTTATTTATTTAATTTATCAATGCCAATTTTAAGGTTAAAGTTTCAGAAAAGGGGAATTTTTTTAAATACCGTTGTTTTGAATTTTGAATATCGATATTCTGGTTGGCCAACCTTGGTGACATTGACTTCTGGTAAAAATCTTTTGTTATCAAATTTATCACTGTGGACCTTGGATGTTCCCGATTTTCCACTGTTTTTGCTGTTGTTAATTTTGTTGTTGATTTATGGAGGTTAAATTAAATTTCTGGTTCCACGAGTTTGTTTTTTTTTTGTTCTGAACTCCTGAGAGCGTTGGTGAGCCCCTCCCGTGGAGCGCCTTGGGCAAGCACGTTTCCAAAGGTCGGGTGCGCTTCCGCGGGGGTGCGGTTCAGATGAACCACCTGAACCGCACCCCCGCGGAAGCGCACCCGACCTTTGGAAACGTGCTTGCCCAAGGCGCTCCACGGGAGGGGCTCACCAACGCTCTCAGGAGTTCAGAACAAAACACAAAACAAACTTGTGGAACCAGAAATTTAATTTTACCCCAAGTTAATACAGCAAAATAAACAACAGCAAAAACAGAGCAAAATCGGGAACATCAAAGGTCCACAGTGATAAATTTGATAACAAAAGAATTTTTCCAGAAGTCAATGTCACCAAGGTTGGCCAACCAGAATATCGATATTCAAAATTCAAGAACAACAGTATTTAAAAAATTCCCCCTTTCTGAAACTTTAACTTTAAAATTGGCATTGATAAATAAATAAATAAATAACAACAAATAAATCTAAATAAATAAACATAACAATTACAAACACAAAATACACAAAAGAATTGGCGTGCCGAATTTTGAGGTTGACAAAAATAATTCCACCCGGAGACCTGTGGCGCAGGGCGGGCTCCTAATGGGATATTAACCTAACATAGAGACTACAAATAAATAAATAAATACTGTCACACATAAATCACAAAATATCACAGTTCATTGGTGGAGTGGCATATCACAGCAGTACGTCTATGGCATCAGGGCACTGGAGAGAAGAGCGTCGGCCTGCAGCTCCGGCAAGTGGGGACCAAGGCCATGTATGTCCCCTAGGTGGGCAGGCGGACGGACCAGGCCGGAACCATCATCTGCATGGCATTGTCGGTGGGACCAAGTCCCAAACCTGGTCAAATGTTTTCAACCTGTTCAATTTAGTTGTAGAATTAATATTAAGATGTAGTTTAACTGTTTTTCATGTCTCAAGTATTTTGCCTTAGTCACAGCCCCCTGTTTTAGTGATTTTCTGAGTAGGCCTATAGCCTATCTCATTTCCTTTTTGCTGTAATTTCTCTAGTCAAAGTAAAACTGTCTGTCACACTTAAAATGTTTTTCTGTCACAATTTTCAAGAAAATTTGTAAAATGGATTAAATCTGAAAAGTCAGCATTTGTGGTTAGTAGTGGCAAATTGTCCAAACTGGAACAGTGGATATTTTTTGTGGCAATTTTACCTTTTGCACTGTTGACACTAATTGCCTACTGAATGTGTCTTAAATGGAAAAATATTGGCAAATTTTGGGGTTTACCAGGGTCCAGCTGGGGACTTGGTCCCACCGACAATGCCATGCAGATGATGGTTCCGGCCTGGTCCGTCCGCCTGCCCACCTAGGGGACATACATGGCCTTGGTCCCCACTTGCCGGAGCTGCAGGCCGACGCTCTTCTTTCCAGTGCCATGACGCCATAAATGAACTACTGTGATATGCCACTCCACCAATGAACTGTGATATTTTGCTATTTATGTGTGACAGTATTTATTTATTTATTTGTAGTCTCTATGTTAGGTTAATTTCCCATTAGGAGCCTGCCCTGCGCCACAGGTCTCCGGGTGGAATTATATTTTTGTCAACCTCAAAATTCGGCACGCCAATTCTTTTGTGTATTTTGTGTTTGTAATTGTTATGTTTATTTATTTAGATTTATTTGTTGTTATTTATTTATTTATTTATCAATGCCAAACTTTAAAGTTAAAGTTTCAGAAAGGGGGAATTTTTTTAATACTGTTGTTCTTGAATTTTGAATATCGATATTCTGGTTGGCCAACCTTGGTGACATTGACTTCTGGAAAAATTCTTTTGTTATCAAATTTATCACTGTGGACCTTTGATGTTCCCGATTTTGCTCTGTTTTGCTGTTGTTTATTTTGCTGTATTAACTTGGGGTAAAATTAAATTTCTGGTTCCACAAGTTGTTTTTTTTGTTCTGAACTCCCGAGAGCGTTGGTGAGCCCCTCCCGTGGAGCGCCTTGGGCAAGCACGTTTCCAAAGGTCGGGTGCGCTTCCGCGGGGGTGCGGTTCAGATGGTCCCGCATGTGGCAGATGTCTTCCCATAGCAAAATAATTTCTTATAGTATCATGATTTTCACAAGAAACATCGTCAAATATAAAAATGGAAAATGGTTTTGCTTCACCTGGTTGCATTATTGTTTCACTAGCATTAAACTTGTAGAAATTCACTTCAGGTACACTTGCAAGTATTTTATCTAATAATTGATATTTTGGTTGTTGCAATGATTTTGAAAAAATATATATATTGTTAAAGCGTAAACCTTTAGGATTAGTTATAAGGTTAAAGACAACATTAGTTTTTCCACAATTTGAAGGACCAGTTATTAAACATCTTATAGTATTTGGTAGTAATTCACCATGTTTACCATGATTTAACTTATTATTGTCAACTGTCAATTCATCAATATTATTAATATTAAATCGATCTTTTTGTTGTACAATCTCCATCTTGTTTAAAGGTTAAACACATAATGAGCTATTTAATAACTATACCAAGTCTTTTGAAGGAATCCAAGAGTCTTCACTTTTATCAAATCCTAACCACCTAACTTTAACCATATCCTTTTTCCTTTGTAAAACCTTTTCAACAAGATATACATCACCAACTGTTGATTTTAACAACTCATGTCCATAGAATCCACCTTGAAGTAATTCACCCTTATTATCCTTTAAAATGTAAGTTTCAGGTATAGTTGGTTGCACTTTATAAATTGTAAATACTTCATTAGTCCAATTTGGCAGATATATTTTACTAAATACACCTTTGTATTTGCTTATACGAACTTTATCATTAACCTTAAACTTTTTTGGTTGTAACTTTTCTATTTTTGGTGTTGTATTATTTTTGATGCGTTGTAATACAATTTTAGCATTAGCACTGTTTACTTGGATAGGTTTCATTCCAATGGTGCGATGATATTTGTTGTTATACTCTTTTATAAGTTGTGGTAATATGTCATACCACACATATGATCCTCGTTTTGAAAATTGTTTATACATAGCTCCTTTTAATGTTCTATTAAATCTTTCAATAATTGAAGCTTTAACTTCAGAATTTGTAGAATAATGATTTATTTTATATTTTTTCATCAAAGCTCCAAAATCTTTATTAAAATATTCTTTTCCATCATCCGTTTGTAAATGTTTAATTTTAAATTTATTTCTTTGTATTGTTGTCTCCATAGCTTTGGTAACACTTTTACCAGTCTTGTCCTTCAAGGGTAAAGCATCAGCTATTTTAGTAAAACAGTCTATAATTGTTAAAATATATTTAAATCCTTTGTTTAATTTACTGTGTGGTATCATTTCAATAAGATCAGCTTGGTAAAGATCATTCATTCCTTTAATGATTGTACTTCTTCTTGGAAATCTTCTTCTTGCTGGTTTATGTAGTTCATTTACAATCTTATCCTTTACACTTTCCATCTTAAAGTGTTGCTTGCACACTGTTTGTAGAAATACTGATCCATACAATGGTTTATTCTCTTATATATAGTTGAAATATAGGTCAAGGTCATTTAATATTAGTGTAAAAAAGAGGGAACATGGCATTGGGCTTGCCATGTCCCCTCTTTTTTACGGAAAGGAAAAAGGAAGAAGGTAAAGGACGAAGAATAGGTTTACTGGTCGATAGGGTTTAAGGAATAGTGGCCAAATGGTAGAGTATTAATTTTATCTTCTAAAATATGTCGCTTGTCGTCTTTGTAGCTTAATGCCCACTTTGTTTGTTTGACACTAAAAAGTTGGTGGTTATAACTTCTAATAGTGTTAAATGTTGCAGTTTTTTCAACATTTTCAAACAAACATCTTTTATAATGTTGAAACTGTACGTTCTTCTTTAGGAAAGATGTCTTTATTCCTTTAGCTTTTTTTGTGACTTGATATTCGTTCCTTTCATTTATGTACAGTTGAAATGAATAGAGTTTAGACATTAATGCTACAATTTCCATCATCGGCACACCATTTGTTTCATCTTTAAATTTTCCCAATACTTTTTTGTTTTTGTCATAGTCGTAATTTGGATGGTCCTTAGGATAATCGGAAAAATCAAAATCATCTTTATATACAAAGGTCCGTAAATCCTCATACATGTCATTTGTTTTAATCCAGTAAATAAGTGCATCAGTATCCATATATGCAATACCAATGTTATCTCTTCCATAATAATTAACCATCTTCTTATAATGAAACTCGTACATGTGTGTTTTAGAAATATCCAATATTGACATTCCAAGATATAAAGGACGATCCAATAGAACTGATTTTTTGTTCATAGAAATGACGACAAGATTTTCATTTATAATTACGGATGAACCAAAGTTTGGTTGTTGCACTAGTTTCTGTAATTTTACTGGATCAGTTACTAATTTGATATTCTTATGTTTCCTTTTGTTTTCTAAAGTCTTGCCAAATATTGCATTGTTCATCAGTTTGAAGAAATCTTTTTGAAAACTTGATGTAGCAGCAGCTCTTCTTCTTGTGTTGTTGTCGATGTACGGTTTCAGCCAACAAGATTGAGAGAATTGTAGTATTCGATTAATTTTTGTAATTTTTAATCCCAAGTCTAAAGCCTGTTGTATCATCCAATAATGTCCAACATACCTAGACTTATTGTTTAAAGTCATTAATAATTTTGGCCATCTTCCAGTAGGGGAAATTTCAGTCTTTGGAAGAAGTGGTAAATCGTAATGATGATCATGAAGATGTTCAGGATATTCAAAATCGACGTCAAAAATGTAACCAGTTTCACCATGCTTTGGTATATCCATTATGTTTCCAATTGATTCTGGATCTATCCATTTAAAATTATCATATGGAAGGGGATTTGACATTGCCCATCCGTATAAGTTATTTGCATCGAAATAACCTAGAAATGTTGTTGGTTTTGATGCATCATAATCGGGCAGATACTTATTATTAGCCTTAACATGTCTGGTTACACTTTGTGTCAATCCCCCTCGAACTCCTGATTCTAACATTAAAACCATATCTATATCAGTAAGAAGTTGTAATTTACAATTTGTTTCTTTCAACATGGCTTGCCATGCTAGTCCAGGTGAAGTGTATGAATGAAGAGGGTCCAATCCATATGCTGCAAAACACGTATTTCTAAATTCTTCCATTATATCACATAATAAAGTTACATCTAATTTAACATAAAAATCTGAATATTCTCCCAATGTTGTAAATCCTAATTCATTCCATACTTTACATGCATGATCATAATCCTCTTGAGATATGTCCATGTCGTATAGTTTACTTTTAAATTCTTCTTTTGGCGGAAGTGATGTTTCATTAAACTTTTCTAAACTGTCTATATAATCATATGGGAAAACACCTTTCCGAAGTACGAGATCCAGTTTGTCGTTACTTACAATCTTCTTTGTTTCAATAAAATCTTGTTTCCTTAAATTTTCAGAAAGTTTAGACAAACTCGACGGCATAAATCGGTAGGAGTCTAAGAATCTTAATTTGACATTTCCAACTGTTTTAGAAAAACTTATAAATTTTTCTGAAGTTTCAGCCAACACATCTATCGAACCATCGTCTCTTCCTAATTCAGGTATTATAAAATGAGCATCATACCCACTGAGGTTATGCAGAACCACAGGAATAAATAGTGGTAAACGATAGCTCAAATTACATTTATTACAAGCAGCACCCCTGTAATAACCTGTAAGGTGGTCATGATCTTTAACTTTATAATTGTCAATGGTAAATTCATTTTTACATAAGAAACAATGAGTTGCATTTTCATGTTGAATTTCCTCTTCTTCCTCCATCGGTTTCATTGGTATGATATTTGTATATAATCTTTGTACATTTTCAGCTATTAAATATAAATGGTCAAGAAATATTGTTTCCACATTTTCACCACGATATACTAGAGGTTCTGAAGTTAATCCATATTGGTTTAAATGTTCTTCTGATAATGTTGATTTAACCATTAAACAAAAACTATTTGGTTTATGCATTTGATATTTGACACTTTTTCTAGCTTCACAATTTTCATCTTCTATAGGAATTAGTGTTGATTCAAAATCAGCATATACAACTATAGGGATACGATATTGATGATGAACTTTTTGAAATGTAACAAATGCTCTGCTTTCTGAAGGTAAAATAATCTTTGCTTCATAATTATTGTTACATAATCTTTTGTGCTCTTGTAACCATTCCATTCCTTGTCTTCCTTCTCGTTGGAAATTAAAACATCTTTTGCAGATCAGCTTTTTGTTTCGATTTTTTGAAAGTTGTTTATTAACAAGAGAGTCAAATTTCTTTATATACACATAATGAGATACATCTCCTTGTGTTAGTAGTAGTAAATCTGTATGATCTGCTAGTTCTTCTTTAGCAATACGTAAAGGATAAACTTTATTTGAACTATCTAATCCAAAAACATTAATAGATGTGCCGGGATTTTTCTTCTCAAATTTTGATATATCTTTTAGTGATACAGGATAACTAATTCCTTGAAAGTTATATCTATATCTTTGATTTTCATAGTGCTGGTTTGGTTCATTACAATGATTTGGTACAAATTTACATGTCATCGCATATCTAAAACATTCGTTATCTTGATTTTTCACATTAACACATGATCTTGTATCCTCAATTATTTTTGGTAAACGAATATAACTAGATCCCATTAGTCCATATCCATGTTTATGAACTCTTATATTTAATCCTTCAATACTTATAAGACTCCACCCTGATCCTCGTCCTTCATGTTCCTGAATTTTAGTTAATATTTCTTCTATACATTTTTCAACTATTGAATCAATGTCTGAACTTCCTATGATAGTTTGATTTTTAGTTATAAATCCTCTTGGTGATAATTCTTCTTGTACATTTATAAACATAGCTTCTAGTAGTAATCCAAATTTGAGAAAATTCAATCTTTTTAATTCTTCTTTTAAAGTTCTACTGATGATTGGTTTTGCTTCTCTAATAAACTCTTCTAAGTTTAAATCTTCATTTTGAATCTTATGATGCATTACTACCTTTCCGGGTAAAGCTGATACTTGTAAATTTGGTAAAGTTGTTGTAGGTCTTGCTGTTATTTCATTTTCTTCTTCTTGTTCTTCTTGTTCTTCTATGTTGTTGTGAATTAGTTCCTTATGTATTTCTAACAGAATATCATCATTAAACGATTCCAAACATTTATCGCAATGATACATGTTTGGTGGTGTTCACTCTTCAAAATTTCGCCAAGAAATGAAATGAGCTCTCCCTTTCCTTCTTTTATAATAGTTCCCCCACTACTATTTCATCTTCTTCTTCTTCTTCACTTTCAGAAGAAAACAAACGTCTTGGACAAAATATTAATCTTCTACAAACAGATTCTTCATTAGTATTCTCTATATGAATTGGAGTTTCAATATGTATTTCTTCATATTCAAATGATGACGAAGACTCTGATATTACTACATCCATATCCAAATTTTCATTCTCCACATCATTGGCATTTTCTTCTTCTGATGTTGTTACATCCACATCCATATCATTTATAGTTTCTACTTCTGAAGTTTCGCTATTATTTTCATCTTCTTCCATATTTAAATCCTCTAATTGAATTTTATACAATATTTCAATCATAGATTTCCTTGGATAATCGGTGTTGTCCACAGGAGCCATTTCCAGTAAATGAGGAATAACTGTTTTTGATCCGGCTTATATGATATTTTGCTAAGTATGTCAAGGTCATTTTTGATTAAGCGAGAACTGGGAATAGATCACTAAGCAGCATGATGATTCATTACTACAAAGTGATCTATTCCCCATTCTCTAAGAAGTGTCCAATCAATAACCAAAGTCCAAGTTCATTTTTTTGTTTTCTTTAATTTAAGTCTTTTACATCTTCTTCTTTTATTACACAATTTATAGGTTCATTGTTCGATGTTTCAATATGTTGTTTTATCTTGTGCTCCAGCTCTTCTATTCTTGCTTCCTTTATCATTAATTCCGATTGTAAGTAACTGATGTAATCAGCCGCCATGTCTACCGTTCTTGATCTTATTTCTCCTAACTTAACACCAGGAATCAATCTCTGTAGTTTGTAAAATCTCAACCTTATTCTTGACTCTCTTACTTTAGCCATTTCTCGAAATCTTTGTTTTCTATCTTCTTCTTTGCTTGTGGTCAAGTCCATACTTCTGACAAGTTTACTTTCAGAGTGATTCCTCTACAGTAGGCTTCTCCTTTATACACTTTCCCCCACCATTTTCAATTTCCCCCACCCTACTAATGTAGGTCAAGGTCATCCAATATAACGCGAGAACGAGGAATAGAGCACTAAGTGGCATGTTAGTCCATTACCACAAAGTGATCTATTCCTCGCTCTCTATTCTACATCTACTTTTTTTCATTTTACTATTTTATTATTTTTTTTTTTGTTTTTCTTGGGGGGAATGAGTGTTTACTTTTTACAATGTTCATTCTTCTTTTCCAACTTTTCAATTCTTTCTAACAATTCCAACAAATATGCATTGGTTGCTTGCAAAGTTTGTATTCTAGTACATCCCACTTTAATAGAAGGAACTGTTAACTGTAATTTTGTAAATTCTATCCTTTCTTTCTTGCACCTTTCTCTCATGTATGTGTTTTTCCTGATTCTTCCTGATTGAGCTGATATTAACTTATTACAATCCAAATGGGGTTTTGATACTTTAAATACTGATGTACAAAAATTAGTTGATGTTGTCGGCTGTTGATTTTCATAGAAATTTTGTGTTGAAGTAATAGTTTGCTGATTTCCATAACAATTTATACTTGAAGTGGCCGGTTGCTGATTTTCATACCAAATTGAACTTGAAGTACTAGGCAGCTGATTTTCATACCAATTTGAATTTGAAGTGCTAGGCTGATGATTTTCATAACAATTTGAACTTGAAGTATTTGGTTGATAATTTTGATGCCAATCCACAGATGCCAATACAGGTGTTGTGGAAGGATGCTCCATCGTTGTATAGAGTGAATTCTGTTCTACAATTTTGCTGGTTTTATCTCATTTCCCCCACCAATAACTTCTACATTTCCCCCACCACAATAATTTAAATTAGATACCAAACTTCTAGGGTCACATCCAAATCTTCTTCTTTTAAATATTTTATAAATGCAGAGCTTTCTGATGTTACATTAGGTGTGTTTAAATATGCCATTATTTTGTCATGACTTTCTTCATTGTGAATATAGCAATGTACATTTAGCAACTTTTGATTATCTTCTTTAGACTTGACAAATCCTGCAACAGAGCTCCAATCTTCATATTTAATTTTAAAATGGCAAACTTCGAACTGCATGTTGTTTCAACAAATGCTGCAACAATATTAAAAGTCTCTTCAAACAGCCTACATTTATACAAGTTCTCCCACCACTTTATAATCCCCACTCTTTTTCTTCCCCACCTTCTTCATATGTAGAAGGGATATCATGATTTTAATGCACTATACTTAATAAATTCAAACAAGTTTTGTGCACAAATGTTACATTTTTTCTTGACTGTTTCAAATTTCATCACTTGGCCTTTTACAAGGTGAACTAATTTACCTCCATCATCTTCAAATTGTTCAAAGTCTAAAACAGATGCTTTTCCACAATCATGACACATTTTTGTTCCATCTTCAAAATAAAAGCAAGATAAATACCAAATCCACTATTGTCCTTCTTAAATTTCATGACCATTTCACGAATTGGTTGAGGTATTTCACATTTATTTGATGTTATTATATAACGGTAAAGAAACCCATTATTGATAATTTGTTGTAAACACAAAACTAACAAGCTGTCCATAGTGTTAGACTTGTACTGAAAGTTATATCCATAACTATCTCTTTATATGCTCTTACCCCCACCACTTTTATGTAGGTCAAGGTCATCGGATATTAAGCGAGAACTGGGAATAGATCACTAAGCGGCATGTTATTACATTACCACAAAGTGATCTATTCCCTATTCTCTAAAAGGGGTGCTGATAATTTAGATTCCTAAAATTTCTTTTCCTTCTTCTTCACCTTCTTGAACAGTTGTATTACCAGACATGTGTGATATTAATTTCTTCAATTCTCGATTTTCCATTTCTAATCTTTTCAATTTTAGATCTCTTGCTTCAACTTGTACTTTCAAAAATTTGATATAACTTCCAGCCCAGTGGAGAGTTTTCAATCTTGGTGCTCCAAGTTCAATTCCTGGTATTTGAAATTGTAGTCTATTGAATTCCATCTTCATATCTTCTCGGTCTTGTCTTTCTTTTTCTAGTCGTTTTAATCTTTGTTTTTCCCTGAAGGAAGAAGTCGGTACATGATGAAACATTTTGATCAACAATTTCTTGAAGAGTGAGCTTCTACACAGATAGTCAACACATTTATCCATCAAATTTAAGTCAGTAGTGGGGAGATGCCAATGGTGGGGAGACGTCAATGGTAGGGAGAGTTATACTAATGTAATGGTTATTTCTACCGTTACACTCGCTCCATTCTCGAAAAGATATTTGTAATATGGTTCGGGATACTGTTCTCTTTCAGATCCCGCATGTTCTTGAATAAAGTTGAAAGCCAATTTTTTTGAATAATCATTGTGAAATACTTCCCTCACACAAACAAGAATTTTTTCTTCCAAAAATTTGACTTGAACTAATGGTATTTTGCTTACATCGTCCTTGTCCATGATAGGTAACTTGTAGGTAAAAGTATTAGGTGGTAGTTTTTGTGGTTTATCCAGTAGAGAACAAAATTTCTTGTACAATTTCTCCTCAATGTCTGGAAAACGATGTATATCAAACAGATTGTAGTATGAAGGATCAAAAGGTATTTTACGAAACATCTTCGGTCACTAGTCTCTTTAAGACTGATCTCCTGCACAAATATTTAACACATTTATAAACATTCCCCCACCAACTTTTAACTTGTGGTGGGGATATTTTCCCTCCACTACTTCTTCAAAATAGTGGGGGTACCTTAGTCCAATTCAGATTCAGATTCAGAAGACAGTAAAGGTGATATGGGTGATTCCAATGATGAATCCAATATAAATATTTCAATAGCTTCCTTAATTATATCTTCATCACTATCATTTATCATTTCTTCAAATAGTTCTTGTTCAATCTGTACCATTTCTTCCTCTTCCATCATAGAATCATTATCAGTTTCGTCATAATTTTCCTCTATGTTTTCTTCCTGTATTTCATTTGTGCTTTCAAAAACATCTTTAACTTGAGAATAATTAATAAATGGAGTATCTCTAGACAACATGTTTCTTTACAACTTCTTTTACTTCAAATAACAAACTATGCATTGCTTACTTAGTCTTATATATACTCCTACCCCCACTATTTTTGCAAAACCAAGTAATAGGAGGGGGTTTATATCTATTCTTCTCTATCTAGGTTATATTTCATTGCTGTCACATCTACTATAATTTTCTGCTCTTCAACTTTATTGCGAATAAAAATTGTCCAAGGAAATAGTTCATTAATATTGTTAAATGTTACTTTTATACTATACAAAATTTCAAAATGTTCTACTAATGAAACAAAAACTATAACTCCTAGCTCATTGTTTGCCATAATTTTTTCTTCAATTTTCATCCGTAAGTTTGTTATCAAACTCCATATATTAATATCATTGGCTATAAAACCATCAATTCTGGTAAGCATCTTCATGCCGCAAGGTGTAGGTACAGACTAGAAACTTGGAGGTTCATAGCCCGCCTTTTTATTAATTTTAAAAATGGGGAGGGGGAAGGAATAAGGATTGGGAAGGGATAGGGTGTATGGTGGGGGAAAGGTAATTTTTGTTATTACACTACTTGTGCAAGAAAATAGCCACCAGTGTCCACACCTTGTTCATAGCACTCCATCATAGATTGTGCCCACTGCAACATGCGGTCTCTGTCATTTGGTGTGACAAGTAAAGAATGACTATCACCATACAATATAAAAGAGTCAATTCGTATATAACATCCTAAATTTAACCATTTATTAGCTTCAACCATAAACTTTTCTATTGTATCAAATGGAAATTGTGGATCAATTGCTATAACTTTACGTTCTTCACTAAGTTCAACACTATAATCATCATCGTCTTCACTCTCACTCTCACTACCATTATTTAAAATGTCTTCAGGTTGTACAAAAACATCGGAAATTTCGGAAGAATTAAAATGGTAATTCACATTAGGAGGCATTTTTTCAAACAAATAATATTTTAAAAGGTGGAGAAAAAAATACAAGAGATGTACTTCACGGCACAAAGTGCGAGTACAGACTAGAAACCTGAAGGTTCATAGCCCCACTTTTATAAATTTTAAATATGGGGAGGGGGAAGGAATAAGGATTGGGAAGGGATAGGGTGGAGGTGGGGGAAGGGTAATGTGGTTATTAAGCCACTCTTGCAACAAAGTACCCAACACCAATGTTCAGTTCGTATGATCTCATCACATCGTCCTGCCAAGTAAGAATTTGTTCTCGATCATTTGGAGTTAGAAGGAAGAAGTTACTGTTATTGTAGACAATAGGTGAACCAATTATAATGTTGAATCCTAAATTTAGCCATCTATGTGCTTCAAAAATAAATCTTTCAACTACATCAAAAGGAAATTGTGTTTCTATAAAATATACTTTGAATTGTTCATTAATTTCAATTTCATCTTCACTGTCATCTTCACTTTCATCTTCACTGCTATTATCCATGTCTTCTATCACATCTTCTTCATGTTCTTGGAAAGCATCTTCTTCATGATGTTGGAAACCATCTTCAGGTGGTTGAAAAACATCTGCATTTTCTGAAGGATTAAAATTTTCATTAAAGTAAGGAAGCATTTTAAAAATAAAGATATTAAGACTGGCAGAAACAAAGCAACAAGAGCGGCGAAGCAACAAGAGTGGTGGAAGAAACCAGAATGAAACACTAGCCATAGCCGGCGCGTCTTTTATAACGGTATGCAAATGAGAGGGGTTAGCAGCCGGCCATGACCGGTCATTGGCCCGGGAGGTGGGGGAAGGAGTAGGGGAAGGAGTAGGGGAAGGAGTGGGGGGGGGCTCCATTTTTTCGGGGGGGGGGGGCTCCATTTTTTCGGGGGGGGGGGGTCATTGACCTTTCAGGTCCGGTCATTGACCCTAAGGAGTGGGGATGGACACAGAACCCTCCTTTGCTTACTACTACACGGATCAAACTAGCCATGTACCAGAACTTATTTCTGCTAAGTCGCATGTAAGCTAAATAGCTTACATCCCTAAATTTAAGTCTTAGGTGGCCCTGAAAAGGGCCGTTTGGCTGGGTTTGGTGGACTGCTATGGAGCTTAAGGCATAAAAAAATAAGGGACTTCAATGTTGTTTTCCAAATGGATTTCAGCAGGATCGGCTTGTATAAACTTGTACAAATTAAGTGCACAAATATCGCATTTTTCTTCTTCTGGGATGATAAACTTGTATGACAAGTAAGATTTGTATTCATAAACTCCACCATCTATTATAAAATCCAATATTCCATTTCCTATTGCAGCCGAACCGCATTCTGGACACATATTTGTTCCATCCATAAATTTATACTGAAGGTAATGAAAAACTCCAAAATTTTCCCTATAAAAAGAATACACTTCTTGACGTAGTGTTAGTGGAAGGTTTGCATCTTGAAATGCAAGTTCCACCAACACTATATTTGAAACTATCTGTCGCAAACATAATTCTAATAGAGTAGGCATGTTGCGGCAGTGGCCTCACGGATTGGAATGAAGACTCTGGAGTAGCTAGTATAACGGTTAAATGAAAGTAGACAACCGGTCATGACCGGCCATTCACCCAGAGGAGTGGTAGGGGAAGGACTGGTAGGGGAAGGAGTAGTGGGGGAAGGGGGGGGGGCTCCATTTTTTCGGGGGGGGGGGTCATTGACCTTTCAGGTCCGGTCATTGACCTGAAGGAATGCAGACAAACACAGAACCATCCTTTACTCACTACTCACATGAAAGTAGGTCACGAGACTTAGAGTGTTAAAAAATAATGGGGGAGAAACACAACGCTATAACGCGTTGTGTTTCTCCCCCATTATTTTTTTTAGCAACAATTTGGAAAAAACTAAGTGAATTTACTGTTTACGCCCCCACCTTGTAATACGATCCTTTTTATCCCTGAGGAGAAAGTCTTGAGAATCTAAAGTGTTAAATCTCTTCTCTTTACACAAATTCTCACAAACTCTAATTTTATATTTTAAGCCGTTACATTTTGCCAAAATGTGTTGGTGGTCAACAACACTTAGAAAAAAATATTTCAAACCTTTCTTAAGCCTCTCTCCTCTGACGGATATTATTTTAGGATTGTCTTCAACGGTGGGGGTTTCTGTCAGTTGTGGTTCAGAAATATGTTTTACGATATGTACACGGCAAAAACTTTCATTTTTAACACATTTCCTCCCACAAGCTGATCCTTTCTTAATTCCCTTAATAAGCATTTCAGGGCAAGTAGTGGGACGGCTAAATGCCCTACGACGCTCTTCTTGTAATGATCGAAATTGCTCTGAAGGAGCAGGTTTAGGGGCAGGTTTAGGGGCAGGTTTAGGAGCTGGTTTAGAGGAATTAGTTTTGTGATAGGTATGGTCTTCAACTGTAGCAAGTGGTGGGGTAGGAGGCAATGGTGATAGTGGGATAATGGGTGTACTAAGGTGATGAACAATAGTTTCAATGGAAGGGGTATTAAGACGGGGAACTGGCTTCTGCGGTGGCGGCATCATAGTTGATGGTGGTGCGGAGTTGTTTGAAGGCGAAGGCGAAGGTGAAGGTGGTGAAAAAATACTGCGAAGTCTAGAAGTGTTGGTTGGCGGAAGAATAGCTCCAGAAGTTGAAGGTTCAGATGAAAGCTTCTTCTTATACCAATCCGGACAGTTTTTCAAGCGAAGAGTTTTGTTTGATGCAGTAACAGCCGTAGAAGTCGAAGTCGAAGTTGAAGTAAAAGTTGAAGTGGTAGTAGGCACAGAAGTAGTAGAAGTAGTAGTAGGCACAGAAGACATCGTTATAACTCCAAGTTCACAGCCTAACGTCTGGAATCGGAATGAAACACTAGCCCCGGCCAACGCGTCTTTTATAACGGTATGCAAATGAGAGGGGTTAGCAGCCGGCCATGACCGGTCATTGGCCCGGGAGGTGGGGGAAGGACTGGTGGGGGAAGGAGTGGTGTGGGAAGGGGGGGGGCTCCATTTTTTCGGGGGGGGGGTCATTGACCCTTCCAAAAGTGGGTCAAGGTCATTCAAGATTTATAATGATCCAAGGTGATGGGAACAGTAATACTGTTCCCACCACCCTGTTTGCCTAACGGTTCCCACTCCCAACCCACTAGTTACGTTCTGCAAGGGACATCGACGCAATTTTGTTTGGACCGTCCGGGTCTACCGTAACGGTCCGGTCCGGGTCTACCGTAACCATGAATTCCAAGGGAAACTGGAACACCTAATGCAGAAACGCAACTCTAACCCCACCCAAACTAATCCCACCCATCATATTCCTAAACAAAATGCAAAAAAAAGTCCGGCTTGCGGATGTCCCACCCATTTTAAATGAAGTTCAACTGAACTTCTGAATTTACAGTTAATCTACCCCCTAACATCTAGCTGTAAGGCAAAACAAATGCACAAAACAAACATAAATTATTAGTACCAACACATCATTATTAAAAACCAAATAATTCAACACAACCAAATACCATCATTATTCTTAAAATTAATACACCTTAATGCTAAATACCATCATTATTCTTAAAAATTAATACACCTTAATGCTAAACGAAACTTATAACTAACATCGCAATGCGCAAATTATTTCTTAAATTAAATACACCTTACAACTAAACACACACACACACACATACCACATTGCATTAAAAAACGCAACATAGTAGAAGAAGTTCAAATATATATAGGCCTACTATATATTTGAAACTTCTTGCTGAGTCGCCAACAACCTTTCGCTATGAAAGTTTGTTGGCAACTGAAGGAAAGGTATAGCTCCTATCGCTCCTCGGGTTTTCAAGGAGTGGGGGAAGTTGTTTCACTCCAGTACAGTGTTCAATCCAGTCCAGTTCACAGCAGTATAAAAGAAAGGTAAAGAAGTGGGGAGCGGCGCATGCGCAACAACACAAAACCAAGGTTTGAGGTTAGAATTATCCATGTGCAGTAGCGCTAAAGTGAGTAATACAAGACTAGGCGCATGCGCATAGCATAGACTCATTCCGATCCAGAGAAATTGTTGCATGCGCAGCAGGTTTGAGGTTAGAATTATCCATGGCAGCTGCCATATTTAGTCTGGTTTCACCACATAAAGTCAACAACCGGTGGTGACCGGCCATTGACCTGGAGGAGTGGGGGAAGGAGTGGGGGAAAGAGTAGGGGAAGGGGGGGGGGCTCCATTTTTTCGGGGGGGGGCTCCATTTTTTCGGGGGGGGGGGAGGTCATTGACCTTTCCGGTCGGTCATTGACCCCAAGGAGTAGGGATAGACACAGAACCCTACTTCTCTTACTACTCAAGTGAAAGTCGGTCAACCAGTCATTTGCTTGCCATCTGCCGCCATCTGGCTGGAGTTATTGCCTCTATAAAGGTGGGTAGTTTATCTCGCTACAAACATTCATTGCCTCGCATCCGCTCGGTCATCATCTCTTGTTAGTTTTATGTTATGACTACTTCACTTACTAGGTTTGAGGTTAGAATTATCCATGAAATAGCCTTTGTAAATTCTAACCTATAAAATTACTACTCTGGCTTTCTGTTTCAATTTCTTTTACACTTCATTTTATATCTCAGTCTTCTTTTAACTTCTGAACTTAACACATCGATTATAATGACTGCACAATGTTTAAAATTAAAGCTTTTGCGAACACAACACATATTACGAAGTACTTCTAAACCTTCAATTTCAAAGTGTAAAACTAATTTAAATAGAGTTAGGAAGAAGTACAGTTTTAACCCATTATACTGTTCAACAACTTCTCAGGTTAATGTTGATGATAGTGTTATTTACGACATTTTACGTTCTATGTTACACTTAAATAACTTAGAACTTGTTACACCTATCGACTGTGTTCAACAAGTTTTTTTATTTTACCCCCACCATTCCCTATATAAGGGCCCCGACAATAATTCCTACTTCATTATCTTCTATGCTCTTCAGCTAACAACATCTCCACTCTAATTTACACTACAATAATAATGGAAACCAACCAAGAAAATGTTCAAGTTCATGAAATATCATCAACAACTCATCCAAGGGAAAATCCTTCTAGAAATTCAACTTCAACAACTCCTCAGAACCCTGTACAAGTTCCAGATGTATCTTCTACAACAATAAATGATGTAGAAGCTATTCTTCAATCCCTTGTCGGTTTCGACTGACCTGTATGATGATCACCGATAAACTGAACTCTTAGAGTTCAGTCTTTTTTAAAACCCCCTCCGTATGACCTTGAAGCAATTATCCCCTCTCCTTTATACACTAACTCCTACTTCAAAAATTAACACCATCTCCTAACCCCTTCTCCACCCCTTCATTTGATTTAGCCTCTCCCCACCTAAAGCTATATAGCATAGCATATGGCGGCAGCGACTGATTTGGCAGCTGGCCGATGGCAGCTGGCCGGCAGCGGCTGGCAATTGGCACGACTTCCGTTTTGAAAGTAACCAAACCCCACTACTGAGGGTACGTACTCAATCCCATGGTTTTATGGGAAAATAGAAAAAATACCAAATTTCTGTTGGAAATTCGCCGAATACGCAGGTCTGCTGCAAATTATTTGCTGATTGATAACAGTTTTAAAATTATTGTTTGATAATTTTATATGAGTTCCAAAACTGTTAGTAAAACAATTTAAAACCTGATATAAAAATTTTCTAACAAAATTTTTTAACTTTTTTAAAAACTTTTATTAATAAGCAAATAAAAATAATATTAAAATATTTTCAATTCACTTTCAATATTCTTGCAAACTGTTATTATAATAACTTTTTAAACTTTTCTATTAAAATGGTTTGTAAACAGTTTTAAAATTGTTTAATCTTGTATTAAAACTTATATTAAAACAAGTTTTTTATAACTGATATCAAAATTATTTTAAAACAATTTTAAAAGTGTTTAAACTGTTGATAAAACTTTTATTGATATGAGTTTATAAACTTGTATTAAAACAATTTTAAAACATTTTTAATAGTGTTTAAATTGTTATTAAAACTTGTATTGATATGAGTTTATAAACTTGTATTAAAACAATTTTAAAACAATTTTAAAAGTGTTTAAACTGTTATTAAAACTTGTATTGATATGAGTTCATAAAACTTGTTTTAAAACAATTTTAAAATGATTAAAAACTTGTATTAAAGTTGTTTTAATACCAAACTTATATCAAAATATTTTGAAATTGTATTAAAACAATTTTAAAACAGTTTCCAACAATTTTTATGCTCATTGGGAAGCGAATCAGACAGATAACAAACAGGGGAACCAAAAAACTGCGTACTATGTCCTCTTGGAAACACATATACGATATGGCATAATAGCCTAGTGCGGAGCTTTTGAAACTTTATTAAGAAAATTCTTATCCTTCTAAAAAAGAGGCCATCCGGATTCTAGAGAACATATACCTCCCACAATCATTCAAGGAGTATTTCGTCAACAACCGAATCCTCACCACAACCTCCCTGTACAACCTTGAACAAAATTAATTAAATTCTCCCAACAAACAAAAATACAGAATTGTCATAACTAAAGATCAAACATACCCCCACACTATCTACAACATCAGATGAAAAAATAAGAAAAACCCCCACATAAGTGGGTTTTAAATTCACAACATGATCCCAAAAAATATAAAAATACTAATAACAAAACTCAGAGACAAAAATTCTCAAAAACTATCTCCACGACAAAGCATATTAACAGTTCAAGAGTTCTTTGATGAACACACCCCGGGATCTTAATTCAGTTCCTGACTATCTCTGTTGACTCCCCGGTCCCTAAGACTGCGGAGAGGACGCCGTAGGTAAAGGTAAAAAAGGTCATGGTAAAAAAGTAATACTATTCATTGTTTAACACGATGATCAAAGACTGTCTACCTAAACAGAAAAGGGGAAGTCATGTTGTTTAATCAGCTTCAGCTACATACAGCTGCTGGCAGATCTACTGGGGTGGGTATATCAATATGCCGGCCGGCAGGTTAGGTTCTCAATCACGTACGCGAATGTTTATCTTGGTACAGTGGCTTGTTGACAGTAATGCACTGTTGATATTATAAACAAATTAAAATGCAATGAAAGCTAGAAGGAATTTGAAGATGTGTAAAAATGAATTATTTCCCTAAGATAGAATTTACTTAGGTTTAAATCGCAAATTGTTGTAATATTTCAAGCGAGGTAAAATTTTGAGGTGGAAGTATTACTCTTTTTCTTTGAGTTGGCTGCAACTAATATGAGACTAAATTTTTATTAAGCACTGTAATTAATTAAGTATAAAATTGCCAAATTGGTATTATTTTGTAAAATGGTTCTTGATGATTGGAAGGTAAAATAAATAAATGTATTGCTGATTTGGTAGCACTGAGCTTAAATAGGTAGGCAGATTTTTATTCGGACTTTGGTGTTAAGGATTTTTTATTGATTATAAATTTTGTATTTATGTTAAGGGGGTTTTGGGTTTGGACCCAGGGACCACAAACCGAGGGGCCAAGGGATTAGGTTGGACTGGATTAGGAAATGTTTTCAAAATTGGAGTTATATTCATATTATCTATACAGAGTGTCCTTAAAGTCAGCCACTAAATTTGATAAAATGGCTAATTTGGTCGATATAAGAAAAAAATGTCATTAGAAGGTATGTCCTAATATGCATATTTACCCAGATATCCACCATTTTTTTTAAATTCATTTTTGGCATGGACCTTTATAAAAATCATGTCCACCTCCAAAATAAAAATTATTTTTTGCAATGAATATTTTCAAAGTGGCGGCCATTTTAAATTTTTTTTATTCAAATATCTTAAAATCGGCCAATTTTATCAAAGTTTCATAAGTCACATAAAAGTTGACAAATTTAATTAACTAATCAATGATTCCAAGTTTGTAAGGATCGGACAAACATTGATTTAGCATTATAATCAATGCAAATTAAGGTTATTTTAATAGAAAATCACAATAACTCAATTATTTACTGTCAGATTCTTACAAAATTGGTATTGTTGGTTAGACATAATGTTCGTCAACTTTTTGTGTCTTATAAATTTTAATAAAACTTACCGGTTTTTAAGATATTTGAGTTAAAAAATTTTTAATGACCGTCATTTTGAAAAAATGCATCTGAAAAATATTTTTTATGGAAATTAACATTAAAATTATAAATGTCCATGCCAAATACTAAGTCCCTACATTAATCCGTCACAGAAATAAAAAGTATTAAGTGTAGAAAACAAAATGGTGGATATATTTGTAAATATGCATATGCCTACCTCCTACATTTGACATTTTTGCTTATTTTAACCCAATAAGCCATTTTATGAAGTTTGGTGACGGACTTAAAAGACACCATGTATATTGAAAACAGTAAGGTAAAAAGATCTATGGACAGTTCGCCTGAGACTTCTACTGTACTTGTTTTATGGAATTTGTACCAAAGCAAATGTTTTCGGCCCTAATTTAACAGGTTTTACTTTTGTTTTGAAAATGTTAAATTGTTCAAAAATTTAAAAACAAAGCTTTGTTATGGAGATTTAACATTGTAAACAAAGTAAACATTTTCCATCCTATGTACAGTTTATCTGAGACTTCCACTCCACCGATTTACATACAGTTTTGTACCAAATAAAAGTTAAACCTTTCTTTATTAACAGGTTTTATTTACTTTAAAGCTATCTTAGTTTTTTATATTACATAAATAGATAATTGAAATTGCATAAATTTCAAAACTTGCAATAAATTGATTTTACAACCTTTCAATCAGCTAATTGTAAGCATAAGAGGTATTTGTCAGAATACAATAAGAGAGCAAAACTTTCAAGAAAGATTCGGTTTATTATGGCCAGTACCTAAAACGTATATAACTATAATGTATTATTATTTTAATGTAAAGAAAAATAATACAGTTTTATACCATTTTTACTACTCAATTGGATAATTGAGTAGTAAAAATGGCGTATTATATTAGATGGTGTATTATGTCAGTTGGTATACTTATTAGAAATAAATAAGTTCTATTGTTAAATGGTTTAAAGCTACGTAATTATGTAAACAGCTGAATTGGAATGAAATAGCAATTTAAAAAAAATACATTTTATACGTATTTCGCACCATCCGCCTAGAGTTCCACTCACCATGGCTGGAGGTGTATGCTTCGAGTATCGATGGACTCGTCAATACTAATTCTCTAATTGTTAAGGGTTTGTAGATTTAAGTGGATTTTGATTTTTTACATGTTAAATTAATTGCAACTTTCTGCCAAATGTAATCTGTTAAGTTTAAAATAAATTATTTTCTCATTGAATTAACTTAAGTTTTATTATACGTAAGGTTATGATTTGTATACGTACACGTAAGGTTATGATTTGAGCTACACCAACGTTACGTATTGTAACGTATTTTGCCTGGTAAGAAGAAAGGTTGCAATTTCAGCAATTACATAATAGATAACTCTGATTGAAGGTAAAGATAATGACAAGCTAAAAGAAGTGTTTTAATTCAAATCATTTCATACATTCACACTTAACCTTCTAGAAAACCAATGATCATTACATTTCAAATCATATTTTAAAATATTTTTCAGCTCTCAAAATATAAAATGAAAACATCTTAATACACTATTTTACGATTATAGATTATTATACATTATTCTTTTAAACGACTCTTATTGAAAGAGACGTAAAGACGTAAACACTAACTGCCACGTCATCACCTAGCTCATCTCGTTAGAGTGTTGCGCATTGCGGAGTTCTGGGCCGACAGTCATCACCTCTTCTTCCCGACCGTCCGCACCACTTATTATACTCACAGTTTACCACCAACATTTTAATTGGTTATCAAATAATCATAATTATATTCGTTGTTAACTCCTTTCAATATGATATGTATTACATAAATAAACTTCCTAAGGTATGTTTAAACCCTAACAGTTATTTTGCTATAGAGTTAAATAAAAATAGGAAGGTATTTTAATGAAAAAATCTTTACATATTTAGTACGTTAAGTTTTTTTTTATTATTATTAAAATTCTTACTATAATTTTCAACAAATTTTAAAGTGTTTTAGAAGTTGTAAAGTGTAACAGAAATTTTCCCATTAGAATAACATTGAGATTGGGTAAAGAATTTTCAACATATGTTAATTAAGCTGTAAATATGTGGAGTTTTAGGAGATTGCCGGAACTGACATTCACAATATCGGATTTCACGATTATATTTGATTTACGAACTATTGATTTATTTAGTTGCCTGAACTAAAAATAAAATATATCCTCGATTTCGAGCAATTTTTTCGGTGGTATAATTAAAAAGTAAGTTCTATTGATACAAGTGCATAGCAAAAATTATGATAGGATCAAAAACCTCGTTCATAATTCTCAAAATTGCACTAGTTTATTAAAAATTCGAACAACAAAAAGCCTATTGAATGTTTATTGTATTTGTTTTGACGACCTTTGCCCTTATAGCCACAAAAATGTGACATACTCTGTTGATAAACGAGGTGCTGCACTCTATAAATATTTTATTAAAATTAGGCTATGCAATTAATTGTAGCTCTATGTTTAAATGTCTGTAACTTCAAAACAAAAATAGGTTATCATGCAACGGTAACCGAGACATGTCTAAATTCAAAACATTCATTGAATAGATATAAATTACAGAGCAATACTGCAAATCAATGTAATCACAAGAAAAATTATTAAATTTAAATTAAAATCTTTATATACTAATCGTTTTTATCAAACGTGATGGTTGATCAAATGCTCTCTTATTTTATTTTGAAATCGATACAAAATTAATTTCCCCTAATTTCTTTGTTCTACATTCTACAACATAAAACCCTCTTTTAGTGTCTGTCTTTTAACAACATAAAAATAGTACTCTGTAAGCAGGTCTACGGCTATATAATAATATCATCTTATTATGAATATATTGAAAATATTATTTTTCACTAATTAGTTGAGCAGACATTACCATTTTACAATTCGTAGGAAATTTTATGACTTTATCTCAAGGGATTGAAAAAAAAAAAATTGAAATAATACGAGGTCTAGATCACAAGGCTTCAGTTTGTAAGGATCTATTGAACTTTTTGATTAAATTTCATTTCTCATATCTAATCAATTAGCCATAGCTTTTATTTTCGCATAGACAGTTTTAAATTGTTCATGAGTACTCTTTTATTACTTTACCTAAAGACCGCTTCAATCCAAACTCTACTTCTCGAGTTGTGACAATATGTAACTGAAGAATGAAACATAGTAATTAGTACCTAGTTTTAAAACGAAACACTTGTCAGGGTAGTTTATTAACTCCTTTACTTACTTTTTTACCAATAACAAACAAAATATGTTATATTCAGTTTCGTTGATACGAAAATAATATGTGTTATTTGTTAAGTCGGTTGACATATAATTTAAATATATATTTTTGTATAGCCTAAAAAATAATTGGTAGTTATTGGTAAAATAAAAGTTCACTCATACAAACAATAAGACTGTCATAAGATAGTCTTTTTTGTTTACTTAAAAATAAATTAAAATATAAAAATATACAAAAATATAAAATATCAAAATAAGATTTAAAAATTGACTATGTAAATTTAACAATAAACACGGAAAAATTGTGAAAGAGTTTAAAATTCGATAAAAAAATTCAATTTGACAAAGGCTGGGCGCAATCACCAGATAGATCGGCCTAGTGGTGTCGGTGCTGGTGGCAGGCTGAGACAAATCACTGGGACAGTCATCATTGGGCAACCGCTCAGAAACTATACATCTGATAGCATTAGCTGGGCAGCTGAATGGTTGCAGAGCTCGTCTTCTAGACTGAAGGTTGCCGGTTCAATCCCGAGGATAGTATTGAGCTTTTAAAGTTTCCAAGCTTCAACCAGCTGCTATTGGTTGGCTATTAATTAACAATTCTGTCTAAAGAATCAGCTGGTTTTAGACAGTAACAAAGTTAAACGAGGCAACATATAATTTAAACATTCATATTCGCCTTAAATACACCCTGGTAGTGCTAGTGTCATACAAAGTGATTAAGTTACTAAGGGAACACTGACCTAACGACGATGCTACCGACAGCAACTCAGAGTGCAATGCGCCAAATAGATTGGCCCAATGGAGTTAGTGTGGGTGACAGCCAATAGAAGTGAACCAATTAACTACAATGATTCGGAAGCGTTATGTCAAATATGGGAGACGCAGAAGAAGCAGCTAGTAGGAGATGAAAGATTCAAGATGCTTTTGCGCATGTGGCGCATTAGTGAGGCGATCCAATCAGAAACAGAATTGTACCAAACTAAGATTATTTGATACTAACGGAAAATATGTCCTCCTCTTCGTTTAGCAAACATGGAAGGCTACCAAGGCGGTCTTTAACAAGCTGCACGTATTTTTGAACAAATGGCTTAGCAGAATCTCCAATGAGAACTTAGAATCTCCGATCTTTTGGAACTTAATAATTCTGGAATTGGACAGAAATAATAACAAATGTATCATATAGTTAACTAGCTTGGTTGCCGGTGCTTCGCAACAGTACTCAGATTGCAATGCAAACCCGAGAACTGTTTTGCCTTTCAGGTGAGCTGATTCGCTACGATCACTCGCCGCCAGTGTCATCATGTTCATCACGTTCTCACTCACCTTAAGTTGGTAAAATCCTTTATTTTTATATTACCAATCTTCCCTCAATACTTAAAATGAGAACGGTTCAGGTAAACTCGTTCGCTGCACTCACTCACCTTAATTTAGTAATAATTTTTTATTTTTATTACCAACCTTTAAATAATTATTTAAATTAACACAGCTCAGTTGAGTTGAGCTCATTCACTGCGCTCACTGTCCTTAAGATTGTAATGTCCTATGGTTTTTCATCAGGTACCAATCTTACTAATACTTTGAATGAGAACAGCTCTTTATACGAGTCATATACGAGAGCTCATTACTCGTAGATTAGCATTCCAAAAAGTAATTTTGTGTTTAATGTTAGTCACTAAAATGTTGCTTCTATAAGAATAGCATGGTAACTTTGGAGACATCTGGGGCGGAACCCTATAAAGTTTGGTAGAATATCGCAAATTTTCCTGGGGTTTTCACACCAAGAGCTTTCAAACAAGTATAATTTTTGTGGGGGTTTCAACTTCTGGGAATGATTAAGCCATGTTAGATCCTTCCAACTTCCATTTATAGATATAGATTTAAGATAAGAGCAAACAAGTATCCTATGAGAGACTTTTTTAGGAAAATGAAGTCTGCTTGGTTAGCCCACAATTGGGTAATATTTAATTCGTCCCATGTCGCTGGAGCAAATGCAATCATCGGGACCGAAGGGCGGAAACTACAAAACATATATTCATCTTTATTTAATCATTATAATTGTCGCTATGCAATTTTAAACAACATTTTACAGAAAGTTAATATAAACAATTTAAGTAGCACTAGTTTATATTGGCTTTATCAGTTTGTATGTAGGATACACCACTGAATAATTAATTAGGTATACATCTCATAACACCGACCGAGGATTTTCTTATCAACGACAAGTCTGGGTGTAATCGGGCAAATCGATTGGCCTAATGGAGTTGCTGTGGGTGACAGGCCGCGCCAACAAGACAAATGATAGGGCCAGTCATCTTCTAGACCGTCCTGTGGAAACGGCCTGTCGTAGAATGTTATTTGGGGGATAGTGTTAAATAAAATTGAATATTCATAACTATAGATTTTAACTATAGAGTACTCACATGTTTTATAAAAGTAGGCTAGGATGCTGATTTTATTTGATTTAACTGGTAAGTTTTCAAATTTTGTGGAGGTCTAAGTATACTTGTACGAAAATAAATATATGTAAATTAGAAACAAAATTAAAAATATCGCCATTCCAAGATAAATAAAATATAACTAACTAAGATCAGCATGGATAAATCGTATCTTGGTGATAATATACCAGCTCATTAACATGTTTACTTAAAAAAAAGTTTAAAAGACGGTTCTACAATTTCTGGCGTTAGAATGCCACAGCCTATCAAAATAATTTTACCGATGCAATTTTTTTTTCCATTTCAAATAATTAAACAGAGTGGAAAGAGATTTCGTTACACTTTTTTAATTTACATTTTGATGAATTATTTGTTTTTATGGTTTGGATAAAGATTGCAACTAAACGAGTATGCCTACTTTTTCAACCTTTCCAGATTCCCACACTCAAATAATATATCCTTGTAATTTTAATAAAAATAAATAAATAAAAATGCTACTGAACTATCTCAAATGGTTCTGCCAATCTTGGTTTTCCCTACCCCAATAAGAAAATAAGTGTAGGCCTACTCTACACTCTTAAGATAGGCTACGTGATATATATTATGAATTTTATTTTACATGAAAATTTCAATATTAATAATTTAAGAATCACTACAAAAAATTCAATTTACATTTTTTTAAACGATTACAATGATTAGTTAAAGTTAATCTATAATATTATTTGAAAAGTTGCATATGTAGGCTATTTCGTTTATAAAGTGAACATACTCAATTTTACAGAACATAAATTTGCTATTCAGGAACTAATCTGGCCAGATAAAAATCAAATGATATAGTAAATAGTAAAATACTCATGGGTTGTTGTTGTTGTTGTTATTCGTGGATAAGGAGACCCCGGCCGAACCGTTGAGCACGTCTGCCTCTTATGGGCATTTTGCGCAAGCCCCCGGAAGGATGGGATATTGAAGGAAGAGAAAGGGTGAGACAAGGGACTGTCCACTCATG
This sequence comes from Neoaliturus tenellus, assembly GCA_030545055.2. NCBI lineage: Eukaryota > Metazoa > Arthropoda > Insecta > Hemiptera > Cicadellidae > Neoaliturus > Neoaliturus tenellus. Next base: position 128,537 of record JAQYXR010000175.1, read on the forward strand.
TTCCAGTTAGGGGTTTCTATGCCCGTCGCATTCCTCACCCCCTGCTGCCTTGAACATATGTTCCAGCTAGAGGTTTCCATGCCCATAGCATTTCTCCTCACCCCCTGCTGTCTACATAAGTTCCAGCTAGGGGTTTACATGCAGTTCGCATTAACCCCCCACTATCTTGAACATGAATGGATTATGAAGGAAGGGAAATTGTCATAGTGGACAGCCAAAAGACTTACCACAGTGTTATGACAACTTCGTTTGCTGTACCCAATGTCAACTTCGCAACTAGTATAAACCAGTTTTAAAGTTGTCCTGGGACATACTCATGGGGCGAATGAGGGAAACTAATAGTTAATTGCGATAGTGAGTGAGCGGATCGAACTAGCTCAGCCGTGGGCTATTAGTTAATTAACTGTATTGACCTAATTACGTTAAATAAAGTAAAAAAATCTTAAATGTATTTTAAAAATCTTATGCTATGATACGCAGGGTGTCTGAGGCAATGTATTTTCCACAATCTTGCAATCTAGCGGGTATTTATTTTGCTTTAACTTCGCATTGGAGAGCGTTTTGGCTCAAAAATAAGTTTAGAAATAGCCTCAACCCCAGTGAAAATCGTTTTTGTCTAAACTTAATCTTAAAATGGAGAATTTTAGCATGGGTCTTATTGGTTGCCATCGAGACAACGAAAGGTAAAAAGAAATAAAATAATGCTTCTTGTAATAATTGGTTTTAACAGCTGTCCCCTGTGGCGAGGTAATTTTGGTTAATTTAAAGCCTGATTACCATTTTCAAAAGTGAATTAAAACCAACGAGCAAGGCTTACTTAACTTTGTACTAAAAATAGTCGGCGTCCTTCACTCCAGCAGGCAGGCTTACTGTGGTTGGTTTATCATTATTCGTATTCCAGACGGCAGGTTAGTTTTTCGCTCACGTACTAGGATCCTTGGCTTGTTGATACTGATCCAACTAACAGCCGAGGTAAGATACAACAGGGTTACATATACAATTGCGTCATGCAATTTAATGCTTTCACATTAACCTTAACGATGAAATGTTTATGGTCGTAATTGCTTATAGTTATTTATATTGTTAGATACGAGATGCAACCACGTGATTACACTTGAAGAATTTTCGAAACTATTTATGACTTCAACGAGCATGTTTTTCAATAGTATAATTTAAATTCCTATCGACAAACTGTAAATATTATGGAAATCTGGGAAACATTGAGTGATTTTAAATTATACCTTAAGGTAGGGTATACAATATTTAATAAAAGGGTTTAATATTGTATTTTTTTATAAAAAATATAAGAATAATAAATTAATAAAATGGTAAAACGTTTCTGCTTTTTGCAATGCAGTTTAATTAAAGAATTCGATTTATTCCTTTTAAATCAATTTATTTACAAGTTACATCGTTCTTAATTTAACAAAACCGAAGCAATTATAAAAGTATGGTTTGCCGCCATATGGGTGTCGTAAGCAAATATCAGTTTAACCCTATCTAGTGAAGGTACATACCAAATTATCAAAGTTATGTCAATAAATTAGCGAGATACAAGGCTTTATTGATTTCCCATAAGATTAACTAACATACATACACTATACAAATATAATACTTTCAAGACTAGCAACTATCCCTCTCGGTTCATATCAATATTTAATTCTACCTTTTATTTAAGCCTAAAATGTAAAATACATGACTAGTAACAAGTTAAAAGTAATATTGAAAAAGTAAATAATATAACCATATTTTAAACTTTAAAACAACTTACTTTTCTGATAAAATAATAAATTTCTGTTCCATTAATGACATTTTTGCAGTAGAAACTCTTTTTCGCCAACCACATTTTTGAACTATTTAAGGAAATAACAATTATTTAGTAATGGGTTTCAATAAAAGTGTTATACAGCCAGTCGGGAAACTGAATATTAGCATATAAATAGCAGGCCGGCAAAGGTCCGGAGTAATCTACATTCATTTATTGTTTTGATGGGCAGAACCTTTTATAAAAAAAAAAACGTAAGCTCCATGATTTTTTTTAAATTGAAAAAATCCGGTGTACTTTTAAAAGCCATTAGGCCTTTAATAACTTCCAAACTAACACTATATAGCACAAAAATATCACACTATTAAACAACACAATCTACATCTATTGCCCTTTTTAGATTTGTTTTCACTAGTTTCCTAAGCAGGATACTATTTGCAACGATTTGACAACGTTTAACGACATGACTCCCACACCGAAAGCAAATATGAGTATAATAAAAATAAACTCCGAATGCCACCAGTTACTCACACAGCCTTCGATTTATTTTTTACTCTTAATAACTTTTATTTAAGTAATAGATTGTTGGATTAGGTTCATATTTGTCATGGTCATTTTTTCACGGTTCATTTACAGAAAAAATATTATTTTTGCCGATTATATGAAGTAGTGTTAAATATTTGAAAGGAAATATATCTAAAAGTTAGAAAAATGACAAATATAAACCTAAACCGACCATCTATTACACATATAAAAATCATCAAGTGTAAAAAACAAACTGGCAGCTGTGTGAGTAACCAGCGGCCATTGGACGTTATTACTGTTTTTGGTCCGGGAACTATGACCTCAAATATTATCAAAGAGTTACGAAACACCCTGTATATTAATATATACTACAGTTAGTATACACCCCAGTAAACAATTGGTAATTGCTGTATTTGAGCTATTTATAGCATTAATATTAGGTGGTACCAAGCTGTTAATTTTCTCTACGGGCTACACACTCTGGATATAATGTCCTTCTTACTAAAATGTGAAAGATTGTTTGAAAATATATATCATTGTTTTTATGTGGCTCAATCACGTTGTGGCTAAATATCACAGAACCTATTGCGTTGAAATTATGCAGAAATTGAGCTGATAGTCCCGGGCAACATTCGGAGTATTAAAGTACCATAGTATACCATAGTATATGGAGAAAGTATGGTTTTCGTCAAAATTTTCGAATTTGAGTTGTTGGTGGATTTATCCATTTTGGTTCCCCCTGAGTCCAAAAAAAGTGGTTTTCGGAGTGATGTCTGTGTTATGCACTTAATATGCTCACACAGCATATTAACTTTGAAACACACAGTTAAGTGTGTGTGTGTGTGTGTGTGTGTGTGTGTGTGTGTGTGTGTGTGTGTGTGTGTGTGTGTGTGTGTGTGTGTGTGTGTGTGTGTGTGTGTGTGTGTGTGTGTGTGTGTGTGTGTGTGTGTGTGTGTGTGTGTGTGTGTGTGTGTGTGTGTGTGTGTGTGTGTGTGTGTGTGTGTGTGTGTGTGTGTGTGTGTGTGTGTGTGTGTGTGTGTGTGTGTGTGTGTGTGTGTGTGTGTGTGTGTGTGTGTGTGTGTGTGTGTGTGTGTGTGTGTGGATGTATACAGAGCTAGAGAATGCTCCTATGGTCCGATTTTGGTGAAATTTGGTACGTAGGTCCAAACCCACAATAATTCCAGACGTCTTTTTTCATTTTTTTGGAATTTTTATTTTTAAGGGTGGTTTACCCCCAAAAACCCTAAAAAAACGTGAAAAATCAAAATTTCTCAAAAACGGCTCTAACGATGTTTATTAAACTTTTATGGTTTATTAAGATTAAAACGCTGAATAAAATGACACCACCCGCATTTCTGAGAAAATGCACGTTCAATAGTTATACGGTAAAAAGTGTTTAAAAATCAATTTTTTGGATTTTTAAAATAGCTGTTATCTTGAAATAAATTTTACATATCACCATTAAATAAAGCTCAAAAAACTAAATAATTCAGTATTTTAAATTATTGCTCTACGTCAAGTGGTTGCGGAGAAACTTCAATTTTTCGTTTAGTGGTAAACGTAGTACGTTGTTAAAAGTCACAGACGTGCGTAGGGTCAAACTCGCACTGCTCAGCTGGTAGCTATCCTGACTGAGTCATCAAGACATCAATGTTTAAAGCCTTTAACACATTTCTTTATATTGCTTTGAGAAAGTATGTGTCAGTTATCTGATACCGTTTATTTATTATTGACCTTGTATACTTCTGCTTAACATAAGTTTTCCACTATGTTATTTAGTTAAAAAACTATACAACAGAATGCACTTTTACATTTTTATGGATGATAACTCTTAAATAAATACGATTCCTTTGAGGTGTTCATCCTTGGCTTTACCGAGTGTACCAGTGAGTGAGCAGACCGAGCGAACCAATCCTGGTGAGTGTGAGTGATGATCTAATAATCTCGACCCAATATTTTTATTTGCGATTTAAATATTTTTCCAACTTATCTTCCTATGCAAAGCACAATTTATAGCAGCTTGTCAACAAGTATAGTACAAACCAACAAGAATGATAATTTATACTACAGTGATGTACTCGTTTCCATCAGTTGATCACAACAGATGGATGCGGCAGTCTCTGCTGATGAGTGCAGTGCTGCACCAGCAGAATGCAGCAGCGACCCGACGCCGTATCAGTTGTTGTGATCATTTTATACTTACTTCTCTCTGTAATTCTAAATCTGTTAAAACAAATGATAAATTTAATCTTGTTAATTTATATAAATTGTAGGCACTTCTCTCAATTTGATTATTAATTTTATCTAGGACCTTTAAAAAATCACAAATAATAATATTATAGAAGCGTCTTAAATGGGAACATTAATAATCCAAATTAAAACTATTTGCTTCAAGCCTTCTTAAAAATTCAAAATTCACATTAAAATTCAGGTTTTAGACCAATGAGAGCGCGGCATTTGACGAAAGTTAAGTAGTGAGGAATCACGAAATTCGCTCATCAGCTGACTATTCCGTAACAATTCATGTTTTAGCTGCTTATGCATGATATCTGTTATTGCTTTAAGCGTCTGTAATCAAAATAGTATGAAAATATATGAGTGAGTGTGATGATTTGTTTTGGTCAAGTGACATCTGTTTGGCTACGTTTTGGATGAGGTGGCCGTCCATAAACTATAAATTTTTTACATGTTTATTATTTTAATTTACCAAATTTAGGTGGTCGCACATATAGTCAGTAGTGTATGCAACGATATGCAGATGTATTCATTTTATAAGCATCTCGTGTTATATTTAGAGCTCTTGCATCTTTCGTGTTTAAACTTGCATCTCACATTTAATTTGACTTTTATTACTTTTATTTGAAATACCGAGGCACTGTATGGTGCTTTTTCAAGGTGAGTATGACTAAAGAGTGAGTGTGATGATTGTGACGGATCAGTTGAGGTGTAGCTTTGTTACTGACAAATATCAGCCTTTTCATTCGTCATGATCATTAATTAATAGCCCAAAGTCACAAGGTAGTTGGGTCCAGTATCGAACCATCAAAAAGAAAGGTCGAACTGGCAACCTTCAGATTTATAGGCAAGAGCTGTACCCACTCATAACACAGTCGTTGCATTAACTATTAGAACGATTCAATTTTCAAAATTCTTGTTATTTGTTAAATAAGTGTTTGAAATGAACTGATGCTTATTTATCCACAAATTAAAAGAAACCTAAATCATACGAAGATCTAAAATTTTATTCATGTTAGGAACAAGCCTGTTTTACCTTAGTATTTATTTTGTCAATGCGCAATGTAATATTCTTATATTTCAGTAATTTATGAGGATTAACTCTTGTATCGATTTATCTTAGAAATGTTCTTATCCAGGAATAATAATTAATGATTTTTTAATTACAATAATGACTTTTTAATTCAATACAAATAATGACATAACCTAGATGTTTCACAAGGGGGTGGAAGAGACACAGTCAACACTGTCATTCTAAAGATTATTTCTTACTTACTTTCTAATTAGAGTGAGCTATTATTTTAGAACCTCGTAAAATTTCTTCATCAAAGACAGCATTTTTTACGGTGGAAAAACTCAACCCAATTGACAGATCCAGACAAACAAGAATCTGGAGTTGATTTATAAAGAAGCAGACAGTTTCTTTTGAGGCAAGAACAACGCTTGGAGCGAGATAAGGGAGAAAGAGAGGGATGATACTACAAAAACTGTACACTTTTGTCCAACAAAGGTATTATCTTCTTATGTCTATTTGGATACTTTTTAGTTTAGGAGGATTATTCTTTTAACTGTCGTGAAAAAATAATTTAGTTTATTTTCAACTTTTACAGTTTTTAAATTCTCATTAGATTGAGCAAACATTTTAAATATTTAACTTTACTACAAAAATATATCTGATTGAATTTTATGTAAAAAAAGTACAATACAAACTATACGAATGTTATAAATTTGTATGTCAAAGTGTGGATCTAAAACTGTTATTTATTATTATTTTTTTTGTATACAGTCATTTTCATTTTGATTCTTCGGCTGGAAAAAGAATTATTTCCATTCGATTGCGGCTGTTCTCTTTACAATCTTTTTCAGAAAACCCTCGTTGAAATTCAGTCAGTGCAGGGTGTATAACGGATGAGTAACTATTTGAAAGGCAAATTGGCACAAAAATATCACTGTTGAAGTAAAAAATCTGTTGGTATTACTGTTGGTGGTTTTGTGACTTAAAATATATTTCATATTTTCAGCAACCTGTTTACATTCAACTTATTAAAATGTGTTAATGCAATATGGTTTGTTATATTTTTAAAGAAAGCCTTTTAAACTATTTTTGCTATAACTGAATGTATATGTTTATAATTAATCAATTCTACAATTATTATTGTTTCTTGTCCATCTTTAACTAGTAAAATAGTGAATATTTCATTTTCCGCCTGATGATCACTTATGCTGATGCAGATGATAATGAATCTAACTTCATTCGAAATTTTTTATGATCTTAAGAAACAATATGTATTGCAACGATAATTTTCTCATGCGGAGTTATTAAACCGTTATATACAATGCCATCTTTAGATAGGGAAGGAAAATGTAAAACTAGTATTGATTTCAGAGACCTTATGTAATATCTTTTTTTAGACTTTTTATTACTCAAAGAGTTAGCTTATGACTTACCTTAGTTACGTTAGTTAGTGACTGGAACGGTGGCGTCGTCCTGTAATCCAGCTACTTGGAGGTCACGAATTGTGGATAGTTATAAGCGATGGCTTGTGTATGCGATGTTTCCTGGTGGGGATTAACGTCCGCACTAGTGAACATTAGTTCATCCATAAAGACCATCCTCATAATTAGATTAATTCGTATATGGGAGGTTGAAATTGTGGTTCGGATCCCACGTTAAACTGCAGGTCCATAGATACCATTGGCTGTTGGGCGATTAATTAACAGTCCTGTCTAAGGAGAATGTCACCCTTAGTTAGTAACAAGACTACAAGATCGCGTCACAATCATCCTACACTCATCCCTCATTCATATTCAGGTTAAAATACCCACTATGTGAGGTCCCTGTCTCAAGTTAGTGGATTTAGTGATTTAGTGATACGTTTATTAAATAAATAACAACAATTTTTGCAGATTTCAGAGTAAGTTAGTGTTTGAAGCCTTAATGTTTAATTATTGTATGTTTAATTTAGCTATATTTTGTGTAAAATATCATAACATTTGCCTTAGTTTTTAAGTGAAAAAATTTCAGAATTTATAATTAAAAGAAGTTTTATAGAAATTAAAATGTGAATGATGCATAACATGAAAATAACGTAAAACGAATTTTAAACCCTACGAAGAAAAATAACAATATTAAAAATAGGTTTAATTCTTGGGGAACTGTTTAATTTGAAATTATAACTTTTCCGTCACTGCCAAGAGAACACCCGTCGGCGCCTGCTGGGTTAGGCAATGTTACTACACAACTTGTGTTGCATCCAGCAAGTGTACGGCGCTTGTCGTTCGGTGAAATACTACCGTCCATTACTGTCACTCTACAATTAAATATTGTTTGACACCCTTATAGTAGGCCACTGTTTGCAATGTAAGCTTGAACAGAATAATTTTGTGGCAATGCTGTGAAAAGAGTGTCATTCCTTTATTTGGGGGAACTGATAATTTTTTTCTGTTCTTCTTGCTAATCACATATCGTATATAAAACGTAGTAAAACTTTACTTAATCTAATGTTGGTCTTGAGTATCATTTTAATACTCTAAGATTACAGTTTAGCTTTTTTCATTGTATCTTTGTTTATACATCAACTAGCTGGTTCCCGTCACGGCTTCGCACGTGATTAAATTTATTTTTCATCATACTGCACGTAGAACAGCAGTTTTCTGGCCTGTATTTAGTTTAGAAATTTGGCGTTTTATGTAGCCTTTTTATAAGTGCACCGAAAAAACATTTGTTAATTTTTGCCGTGCGCTAACCTCAAAAGTAATTTTGTTCCTAAGCAAAATAGTAGTTTCCATTACTAGTCTCGAAAGTGACTCATTGCGGGGAAAGATTGCATTGAAAAAGACTATCGAGCCCCGCAATGGCACTTTTGAGACGAGTATTGAACATTATTTTTCATTACGATATCGAAAAACTTGTACACGGCATGAATATTTTTGTTTGTTCAACTAAGTGTGAAGAAAAAACCGAACTCATAAAGCTGAGTATCCGTGCTTATGTCGTGGTACACACGCACCAAAACTAAGCGTTGTGCAATAGCTGATCGGCCTAATGCAACAGCTGATCGGACTGCACCGCAAAATCCCATAACGGTTACATTCCATGCACCACATACGCACGGAAAGTAAACGTTATGTAATTTTGCCGTGTAGTAGCGGGAATAACCTATTTTCTTAGCTCATTTTACGTTTAGAAATTGTACTTTCGTGTGTAGAGTAATGAAAAACATACTAATTCAAAGTGAATAAGGTCAATGTAAACAAAAAAACTAGTTGCACACTACAATTTTAATGCAAGATTTTGACATTTCTTTACTTCAACACAACGTAGGGCCTATATATCGGCTGTTTATGAGGAATATTTAAATTAAGATGGAAGTCAACTAATAAACGTAAACAGATTGTGAAATTAGAGTTAATCTTATACTCTAAAATAAAACAAGCTCCGTTCGTACGGGCAAAGTTTTTTTCCGGTCCAAGTATTTTTGATTTTTTTATTGAATATCGGGGTTTTGGCCTCCAGAAATCAATTGGAGCTGGTCACATAGCTAAGAAAAATCTGATTTTCGCGCTAGAGCCCTTCAAAGTTTCCATGTTATTCTTATGGAGAGTTTATTAATTGAACCGAAATCAGCTGATAACTGTAGATATAAACCAATTTAAAGGAAAATTATACCAAAGTGCAGCACCCTTCGGCCTGCAGACGAACCAGCTCGTCTTTAAAATTGAAGAGGGCGAGTGAGTGGAGCGAACAAGCTTTGTGTGAGAACGAAAGTAATAATTTCACCGAGCTAGCTCGATACCTCTGGTGCTATTCTCTAAAACAAGCAATGTTTGTACGGGCAACACTTCTTTCCATTTTACTCCAAGGATTTTTATTTATTTTTTTATTTATTTTGAATATGGGGGTTTTGGCCACCAGGAATCAATTGGAGCTGGTCCCATGTCTGGAAAAAATTCGGTATTGTCCTAGAGCCCTTCAAAGATCCCATGTCATCCTTATGGAGATTTTCAAATTGAACAAAAATTAGCTGATAACTGTAGATAAAACAAACCAATGTGTTACATATTTAACCTTTGGTTTAAGAAAATTTCTCCAAAGTGCAGCCACCCTTCAGCCTGGCGAGTGAGCGAAGCGAATAAGTTCGTCTTGAAAAGGAAGAGGTAGAGTGAGCGGAGTGAAGGAGCTTTGTGTGAGAAATGAAAGTAATAATTTTACCGAGCATGAGCTCGGTGCCCCTGGTACTGTATTATGAAGTCTTTAGATTATTTTAATAAAATTTTGTAGGGAAACATGTCTATAAGGATGCAACGGGATCTTTGAAGGTCTATTTTATGGAAACCGAATTTATTAAATAATTGTGACAGACAAAATCGATTTCTCGTAGCAAATAAAACCTTATAAGAATATATTTAAACAAAAGCTTTAATCGTACAAAGATTTCTTTAGAGTATAATATTTGACAATAGAGGGTGATTTATGTTTTATAATACCAACCGAGGAACTTCTCATGAACAAAGTCCGTTGGTAATCGATCGCTTTAATGGAAGCAGTGCGGGTGACGGGGTTTGGGCACAGCACTTGTGACAAATGATCGGCGGCATTGGAGCAATCATCATTGGAGCTGCGGTGGTTAGGGCTGGGTGAATCTGGGTGGCGGACCTAATTGATTAACTCCTTCTAACATTACAAACTAACTTATTATACTAAAGATAGCTCAAATACTATATTTAATACAGCTCTTAGTTTTTTAGTATACTGTGTAACTTTAACTGTTTTTTAATTATTACTTTGACATTAACGTACATGGTGACCTATAGATAACGTGCCAAAAAACAAATTAGCTTTTGTGACATTTTGTGTACCAGATATTTGCCATTAAGTTAATTGCAATCATATTTTTACACTTCAATGATTCCAACTGATATTAATGAAAGTCTACAAGTATGTTAAGATAGATGAGACTTATTCTACAAAAAAAAATTAAATTGTTTCAAACAAAAATTTCAAAATGGCGTTATTTAAAATTTTAAAGCTTAATTTATAAAAATAGTTTGAACGTATATATATACAGGGTGCCCAGTTTTAGCGAATTTCCTATAGGGAATATTAGCGAATTTCCCTATAGGGAATACGCTATTACGGTAGTAGCCATGGTAAGACCTAAGCCCGGGACCACTTTACTTTTTCATTTTGAGGTCCCCAGAAGCCAAAAACACCATTCGTTCATTTTCATATATATGTATATATATATCTATATATCTATATATCTATATATCTATATATCTATATATCTATATATCTATATATCTATATATCTATATATCTATATATCTATATATCTATGTGTCCGTGGTACTGATAACTTTTGAAGGGGACCTCCGATTTTGATGAAATTTGGTATGGAGGTGTAAGACCAGGTCTATTTTCATGAGTTTGCGAACCAGCATTGTCGGGTTATGGGAACGGGGTTTTATGGGGTTTCAAAGGGGTCAAAAATGGGTTTTTGGCAATTTTGGACCTTAATTTTTAAAATTCATCACTTTTAACTGAAACCATTTAAAAGAGCTTAAAAAAACAAACAATTTGGTATTTTGAATTTTTATCATAGCACAAATGGTTACGAGGCAAATCAAAAAATGTGTTTTCCATGTTATTCTTATGGGAAATAATGAAAATCCTATATCTTGCTTATTTATTGACATAACTTAATCAAATTTGGTATGTACATTATGTATATAAGGTTTAACTTACATTTGCTTACAAAACCCATATGGCGGCAAACCTACATACTCACCCCCATGGGGTTTATGGGGAATATAAAAAATTGCCAGAGTTTGATACAATTTTGTGTTTACATTCACCTATTATTGATTAACTTAGATTTTCTAACAACACCCAATGGCAGAAAACCTACATACTCGATCCTATGGTGTTTTTATGGGGAAAGTAAATAATCTGGAATTCCATTGGAAATTCGCTGAGTACGCAGGTCTGCTGCGACGGGGGTATTTACCATTACAAACTTTTGCAGGCTATTAAGCAGGCCAAATAAAAAATGCAAACATAAGTCCAAAAATGCTTTGTTAAGCCGCTAGCCGCCATTTTGTTTTTTACATTTATGAATTTTTATTTACGTAACGAGTTATTGTATTGAGTCTATATCTGGCATATACCTTTGTCATCCAATTTTTATTTTAGGGAAAAAGTATTTCTTTTACAATGTGTATTTACAAAGTAGCGGTAGTTTTAAATTTTTAAACTGAAATATCTCAAATATTGTAGTTTTATACAAACTTTACAGTGAAAAAAAACAGTTGACAGATTAAAATATCTATACAGTGGTTCCAAACTTGCAAAGATTTGAAGACAAATAACGAAGTTATTGCGATTTGTCTGCATTGATTTTTTTATTAGAATTCATGAAAATTTAGGTACTTTAATAGAAAATTCACAATAACTCTGTTATTTGTTGTCAGATCTTAACAAACTTTGTATTATTGTTTAAATAATTAAATTTGGAAATATTTTTGTAAAATCTAGGTAAAATTTGCCGTTTTTGTGATATTTGAGCTAAAAACTTAAAATGGCCGCCAATTAGAAAATACACAAAATGTTTTGTTGAAAATTACCATTTGTGTGGTAAACGTACAAGCCAAATATAAATTCCGTATATTAACATATTGATTATATTCACATACCAGCTTTTATAAGAATCTTGGTTTACAACTATTTCACGAAGTATTCATAAAATTTTCGTAATTTATTCTGCTCAGGTGGTTTATGTTTGTGTACTCTGTCTAAATGTAAATATTTCAAATTATTTTTGTGTTAAATATAATGAGGTGAATTTCATCGGTGTTCATGTTGTAAAAAGGTAAGTAGGACATGCGTCCCAGTATTACAATTTTAAATACACTTTACCTTACGTGCGTAACTGTTGATGTCATAAACAATTTTCTTGGTTGGTAAGGTTTAGGTTAAAATGAAGACTAAGAAGAGGTTAAGAAATAGTCTTTTTTTTAACTGAAGTCCCAATCTTCGTATATAAAACTAAGAGCTTCCCCAGAAGTAGTCCTAAATTAACCTAATTTTCATTGTTGGGGGAACAAATCCTAGAAATAAATTTTAAGTCGGGACCCCTGCTAAACACCCCTCTCTATCATCACATCATCACAGCTACACGACAGATGGACCATATGCCTGACCAATGGACACCTGGTAAAGTTGAACCATGCAAATGACCGTACACTGTACTGTGGTTTGTGGCTCTCCTTCTGACTAGTTATTGTTTGTTCATCATGAGTTTGTTGACTGGAGCTTACCAATTGTGGTTCATATTGTATCTTCTGAAACTTCTACCTATATATATTTTTTTCAAGATTGATCGAGAAATATATTGCAATTTGATTAGAAATTTAGCATTTTTTCTATAATTTCCAATCCAAACAGTTTTTTGCAAGTTTGGTAAATATAATTTAAACGCTCACAATTTTTCTAAAACATTTTGCTTACAGAATTGCACATACAGACTTAATGAATAAAAATATCAGTTGATAATATCATTCAAATACCACTGTCAATGCCACAACATTCCGCAAACTAGGTGTTAAACATGAGAGCTAATAGTCTAAACGTAAGCTTATGATTTTTTTAACTCGTTCATTTCGTTTCGCGTTGCATCACTCTCTGTGTGTTCGGCTCAATCTGATTTTATGAGTTTGATTCAATCGCGTCACGTCGCGTCGCTCTCTGTGTGTTTGTGCACTAAGATGTAATCATTTAAGTACAACAGAGAAGGTGGTGTAGAAAAGTGTCTGACGTTCATTCATTAAAAAACATTAATCATAAAATTATTCTTTACAGGACCTCCAATTTAAAAATGAAAACACTGAAAAACTTCTGCTTGTATTGCGTGTCTTTACGAACTGGATGCATCATCGTGGGATGTTTGAAGGTAAAATACTGTCTACATTATGAAAAAAATGCAGTGAACTAATTACAGTATTCATTTTTATTACAATAAAGTAAAAAATTTGTATTTGAACTTAACAAAGCTCCAGCTGAAAAAAATCCAAATTTATCTATCTATAACTTATTTAATATAACCCCCGCCACTTAACTTGACTAACGAATTTTCACTACTATTCAGTTAAAATGACTGGATAATCAGCTGTTCTATAAAAATTGCATGTAACGTAGGCTCGATGTTTTTGGAAAAGTTCCCCCTCTCCTTCCCTCGCCCTACCCAGCTTTTTTTGGCCATTCGTCAACTTATGTGGCGTGACTTATACACTAAGGGTTTATTTTTTGTGTTGAGAACTCCTCCTACAATTTTCAAACGATTTTCAAGTTTATGGTGTCGTTGGATAAGGCTTAGTCTGTATTTGTTTCAGCCAAAAACTAGTGAGAATCGGATTAAAAATAAAGGCGCTATCCATCATTTAAATCTCGAAATTTCACATTTTAAATTACATTGGGATTGAATAAAGCGTCTTAAACATCCGTTAATAATCAACTGCAAATACGTGTAGTTTTGGCAATTAAAGATATTCACAATATTTGATTGGTCGGGTGTCATTGATTTAGAGCTAAAAGTAACATTTGTATTATATTAAAATAAATTGCTCGATTTCGAGCAACTCGTATACTACAGTCTGTTTTTTAAACCTGATCCTTCGAGGGAGAGATGGTGGAGAGGGGTTTGTTTATATTTGCTACTGTTTATATTGGCTGAAGCCTTTTGGTTTTTTTTTGTTGTCTTTGCTTTATTTCACTGTTGTATACCAGCTGGTAATTTCATGTGACCACATATTGTGTATCAGTTTTACAATATTATTGGCAACAGTTGCTTTTTAATCAGTGTACTTTACTCTTTAACAAAGTATTTATTTGGCTTTAAAACATAACAGCTGACTTGGAGTTACTGAAAGGTACTAGGAATACGCTCCGATGTCCGTCCCGTACGAGAATTTTTACTCGCTTTTTAAGTTATTAGGTGACGCTTTTTATGATTCTTTTTTAGGGAGAGTTGAGAAAAATGCATTACGCACACAGGTGGCAAGCCTGTAGTGAGGGGCTTCCCTAAAAACGGGTTTACCCACTAAAAAACCTCCTCTACTCTTTAGGATTCTAACCTGGAATTGTTTATCACATTACGTCAGGCTAGGCCTAAATTTGGCTAACGCCGGTGGGGCTCACTCCTTATCCAGCCACTCGATCAAGGGATCTGGGCCACTTCGCGGTCCAGATCGGGTTTCTTTTCCAGGAGGATGCCCCGGACGAACTGTGATAAACAATCCCAGTTGCCCTCATCCTCCAAGATCTTTTGGCAGACCGATTCCACCGAAAATGCACCAAACATTTGTGTGACCTTCAGGCGGGACCCTTCCCAACGGGGGCAGCGGAAGAATGTGTGTTCCGCATTTTCGGGAACGCCCGGGCAATAAATGCAGTCCGGTGAACCGGTCTTGCCCATCCGGTTCAGGTACGACCGAAAATAGCCGTGAATTGTCAAGAATTGGCCGCCGTTCCACCCATGGTTGGACGTGCTTAATAAGTCGCGCAGTCCATCGTCCTCGGGTGTCGTGCTCCCAGCTGTGTTGCTACTGCTGGAAGGTTCGGGAGCGCTCTTCTGTTCTTGCCGTGTCCTTGCCCATCTTGCCTTGTCTCTGATAAATTGCCTTCCTCCCTCCTGCCAAGAGCTTGACAGGGATAATTTCGGCGACCACCAGGACGGCAGGCTCGGACTGTACGGTAGGCCGAACACACATCGAGCGCCGCTCGACTTTGAACTCGGGCGAGTCGCAACCTGTACTACTCTTTATCGAGAGCGTCTGCCCACACCTCTGCTCCATACAGAAGCACGAACTGATCCGCGGACATCAACAGACGTCATCTGTTGGACCGTGGAACCCCGACATTGGCCATCAGCCTACTAAACTAAGAGACTACCTTAGCGGCCTTGTCCGCTGTACGGAAGATCTGATCCCTCCAGCTTAACTTGGTGTCCACCATAATCCCGAAGTACTTAGTAGCACGAGTTGATTGGACCACCTAGCTTCCCACTCGGAACAGAACGACAGTGTCTATCCTCTTCTTCGTAAGGATTACAATCTCCGTCTTACGTAGAGCAAGCGAGAGGCCGTGATCGGACATCCATGTGTTGACCACACGCATGACTTGGTTCAACTTTAGTTGGGCCAGCTCAACGTTGCGTGCGACAATGAGAGCTGCGACATCATCGGCGTACCCAACCAAAGTGGTTTCCTCAGGCATCTCCGACCTCAGGAGGCTGTCCTAGGCAATGTTCCAGAGATCCTGACCGAGTACTGAATCTTGCGTGGCACCAGAAGTGACTTCCATCGTCCACGTTCTGTCCCTTGTGTCGTAAATAAGGCTTTGAGAGTGGAGATAATCCTCGATGAGTCGCAACAGATATGCAGGAACGCGAAAGGTGTTGCGAAGCACATCCAACATATCGACCCACCTCGCCGAGTTAACGGCATTCTTGACATGAGCGTAACAAGAAGCACTACTCAGCGAGGGAAATGGTTGTGGCTCTTGGCTCTCTTCACAGCTCTCCATGGACTTCGGTGATAGCGTCAATCGTTGAACGTCCCTTTCTGAAGCCGTACTGACGGGGGCATAAGTACCCGGCAGCTTCCACGGCAGACGTCAGGCGGGAACGCATCAGCTTCTCGGACAGCTTCCCAGCCGTGTCCAACATGCAAAAAGGCCTGTGGGACGACGGCAGCTCGGGATCACCTTTGCCCTTGATGATGAGTACAAGTCTGGTCGTTTTCCAGGGAGCCGGAAACACCCTTTCTACCAAACAGGCGATGTACATTCTCAACAACAAGTCAGCATTAATTGAAAATACTTTCTTTAAAGCCTCGCTGGGAATCCCGTCCGGGTCAGGAGCCTTGTTGACTTTTAGGGAGAGAACGGAGGTTTCCATCTCCTCGAATGTGAAGAGTGGAACGTCATCTAACCGTCCAAAGTCAACCGGCGTACATCCTAGGCCTAGCCTACAAATAAATACATACAAAGAATGATTTTAGCTAAGACCTCAAAACAAGCAACTTAATAATAATCATGCTTACAATATTAAAGGTACATAGATTGTAGAGCGAAAAAACAATACAATTCCATGATTGCAAATTAATAAAAATCAAGTAATGTAAGTATTGTAGAATTACGCTTACTTAACACTTAATGCATATTTTGTTACCTGAGACATAGGCTACAATAGCACAACACATTCTAATTAGTTGTTCAATTTAAATCTTTCTCCCAAATAGATATTATTTGTATCCCATAAATTAGTTTATCGCATAATTCCGTACGACAGCAATTCATTCCTCATCAACATGCTTATCTTTTGGTATAATTTACAACTTCAACAAGTAAACATTAGTGTCGATCTATTTAATTTAACAAATAGATCAGACAAAATATCAATTAAATTTTATTTAATAACGTAACATAACAGCGAGCAGATATAAACAATAAAAGGTTATGTTGTTTTCAGCATACACAGCGACAACTCAGCTGCGATGGGGAAAATAAACTGATCATAGCAACTACAATACATTAGTCAAATCATGTAGCCTAAACAACTAAAGTTCTGTCAAAAATTCCGGAAATAAGCTTTTTTAATACTTGAAAATAATTGCTCGATTATAGTTTATTACCTAGTTTAAAATACTTAAAATCTAACCTGAGAATTTCATTGAAATCAAATTAATAATAAAAAAGCATTTTGGGGGTATAGAATTCGCCTAAGTGAAATTTAAAATCAATAGTATAGAATTTTTATACTCTATGTTCCATAGAGTAGGTAAACTAAGTAAGTAAACTAAGTAAGTAAGTAAACTGACTTAAAAACAACTGCTACCAATAATATTGTAAAACTGATAGACATTATATTGTGATGTAAACTTACCAGCTGGTATGCAACAGTGAAATAAAACAAAAACAACAAAAAAAAAAAAACAACAAAAAACAAAAGGCTTTAGCCAATGGGATAGTAGCAAGTGTAAACAAACCCCCTCCACCATCTCTCCCTCGAAGGATCAGGTTTAAAAAAAACGGACTATAGTTATATAAACGAAATGTAAAGTGCAATGTTAACAACATTAACATTCAAAACATTAACATTATAGTTAACATTAACGTTAGTTAGTTAACATTAACGGGTATTCTTATGAAATGTTATTCCTCTAAATCTTTCCTTCAAACATTCTATTTTTCTAGCATTAAAGATTGTTAGGAATGAATCCATCAGGAAACGCTAGTTTTGTTCATTTTAAACCTACACTATAGATTGATGTTGATGGGAGTTAAATTGATATATTTCTACATCGTGCCGTGGGTGATGCTCATCGTATACAATGTATTTGTAGATCGTGCCGTGGGTGATACTCATCGTATACAATGTATTTGTAGATCGTGCCGTGGATGATGTTCATTCTATAAAATGTATTTGTAGATCGTGCCGTGGGTGATGCTCATCGCATACATTGTATTTATAGATCGTACCGTGGGTGATGCTCATCGTATACAATGTATTTGTAGATCGTGCCGTGGGTGATGCTCATAGTATACAATGTATTTGTAGATCATGCCGTGGGTGATGCTCATCGTATACAATGTATTTGTAGATCATGCCGTGGGTGATGCTCATCGTATACAATGTATTTGTAGATCATGCCGTGGGTGATGCTCATCGTATTCAATGTATTTGTAGATCGTGCCGTGGGTGATGCTCATCGTATACAATATATTTGTAGGTCGTGCCATGGGTGATGCTTATCGTATATGATTTGAATGTAATGAGTTGGATGAAACCGGAACCAAATGAAGACGAAGAGAATATACACCAGAGGAATGTCGTTAGGTTCAGTAAGTATGGACCTAGGTCATTATAATATTCATATATTATAATGATAATATATAATGTATAATCTATATATATATAAGCGAAATCCCACTCACTGACTCATCACGAAATCTCAGGAACTACGAAACGGATTTACGTGAAACTTTGAACATAGGTTCGTCTTGCCTCCTAGGTGCTCACTAAGAAACGATTTTGCAAAATTCCTTCAGGGCTCCGCCCCACACGTCTTCAAAGTTACCATGTTATTCTTATGGAAGCAACATTTTTGTATTGGAACATGTGATTACATTTAGGCATATTAATTTTGTAAACAGCTGTTCACATTTGAATTATTGAGGGGAGATTGGTAATAAAAAACTAGAGAATTGCGGCGAGTGAGCTTAGCGACCAAGCTAAACCTGACGGGGAGTGATTACTGACCATCATGAAATCTCAGGAACTACCAAACTTTAGTTTACTTGAATCTTTAAACACTGGTTCATCTTGCCTCTTAGGTGCTCACTAAGAAACGATTGGTTTTACAAAATTCCTTCAGGGCTTTGAAATTTCAATATAACACTATCCGCATGGCCAAATTTAAATACAAATTAGGAAACCTGCACGGTTGAAATTTGGAGTGATCTTTTTTTCATAGGTGCTCAAAAAAGTGCTTTAAACATCCCCTTTAGGGCTCCGCCCCACAGAAGCTCACAATTACTGTATAGCCTACGTGTTGAAATTTGACATGGACCATTCTCTTTGCTTATAGATACTTATTAAGAAACTTTTTTGCAAATATATTTTTTGAAGTACTTTAGGGCTCCACTCTAAGGGACTTCAAAATAGCGGGGTCCATATTTGACATGGACGTTTCTTTTTGCTCATGGGTGCTCACTAAGAAACGGTTTTTCAAATATAGTTTTCGAAGTTCTTTAGGGCTCCGTCCCACAGGACTTCAAAATTATTTTTGGGGCTTCCGGGGTTTAAATTTGAATCGGACGTTCCTCTTTGCTATAGTTACTCTTTGTCTTAGTAAAATGATTACTAAGAAATCATTTTGCAAATTTCCTTTAGGACTCCACCCCTAAGAACCTCAAGATTACCATAGATTCTAGGAGGTATAGATTTATTGTGGATGTTCCGTTTTGCTAACAGGTGCTCACTACGAAATGGTTTTGTAAATATAGTTTTTGAAGTTTTTTAGGGCTCCACCCCACCTGACTTTAAAATTAATCAAGGGCCAACGGGTTTTTAATTTGACATGGACGTTCCTCTTCGCTGATAGGTGATCAATAAGAAACAATTTTGCAAATTTCCTTTAGTGCTCCTTCTCACAAAGTCTCAAAAATACCATAGATCCTTCGGGTTGAAATTCAACATAAACGTTTTGTTTTGCTTATAGGTGTTCACTAAGGAACAGTTTTGCATATAAAGTTTTTGATGTTCTTTAGGGATCCGCCCCACATGACTTCAAAATGACTGTAGGGGCTACGGGATTGAAATTTGACATGTTCGTTCCTATTTGACCATAGGCTCTTAGGGCCTTTTTTATTTAAGAAACCTAATTATATTTTATTTTTCACTAAGAACAGGTTTTGCGAAATTCTTTCAGAGCTCCACTCACACTACTTCATTGTTTCAATGTCATTCTTAAGGAAGTAGATTTCGTTGCTCTTTAAAAAGATTTTATTACCTATAAAAAAATTCAATCACGGGCGAAGCCATGACGGGCAACAGCTAGTGATAATATATAATGATAATTTATAATGATGATATTATAGTGATATAATATTCATTTGTTGTAGTGGTTTACATTTAGTATTTAGTCCTTATAAATAAGAATGAGGGATTAAGCGCTAAATAGGCAAAATCAGCACGAAAGTCACGTCTGATTTAATCAAACGGTGCAGTGAATTATACTGATTTTAAACTATGATTACTTTTGAACTGTAGTTATTGTCTTGAGTCGGTTAAAGTACTTTTGTTTATATTTCGTTGTTTATTCGATTCCTCATGGTTGTACGACATATTCTCGATGTTAATTTTTTACCTTCAAAAGGTTTTGTAACGCAATGTTACACGAATTCACTCGTTCACTCCTCTCATCGACCCATAGAATCATGCATGAAATAGTGCTATTTCTATTAATGATTTTTGAAATCCCAAATATCGTCGTTTGTCTTTTGAAGGTTTTAAGATTTAAAATATGTATCTGGTTAATTTTGAGTGATTAAATGCTATTTATATTAATGTGAGTAGGCTGGTCTAATCATTTGAAAGGTTTGTAACTCTCTATCACACCTACATTTAAGTTTTAATGATTTGCGAAAGAAGACTACCGACTAAGATTTACGGTTTGTTGCAGTCTATATATTTCACATGATCCGATGTTTGGCACTAATATTTTTTGCTGCTTTCATAATAGTCTCAACAGTACTTGTAAGTATTTTATCCTAATACGATTGTTAATTTATATTCTTTTCCTATTTAGTTTTTTTTAACATGATTCCAAAGTAAATCTAATCTGATTTTCTCAAACCTGTTTTGCTTAGTGAAACTGCACTTCTTTGAAAGAGAGAGTGAAGTTTTAATATGGAGTGAACTCTGATGGCAACAATATCCCTCAAGAAGACAAAGTATCACTTTATTCCCTAGATACACAAATCACCCAACAGTTGGTCATGATGAGTAGCAATTTTTTTATCTGTTACTTAGTATCAATTAACGAAAAATAACTGTTATAACAGTTAACGTACTTGAAAGGACTAAAACGTTTAAATTCACCAACAACGACTTGGGGACACCAATAATTATCATATAGACAGTTCTGCAATCACACAATAACTAACCGTTATTGTTATAGCTATTTTTAAGAAGATCTATTACCACATATACAGCTTTATAGAAATGGAAAAACGGTATGACTGATAACAATATTGGAGCTTGATGATGTTTGGGGACTTTGATGAAGAGGAACACCTTTGACTCCTTAACTGGCGTTATTTCAAAGAAGTGGTCCTTCACTTAATCAAAAATTTTTTACACATTTTTATCCATTTCCAAACTTGGAATAACAAAGCATGATATGATGATGATGTGTTTTTTTTATCCTTGGAAAAGATAATTGATTTAATTTAGCAAGAACAATAGCTGTAATGAAAAACAATTACGTTTAAGCTCATCCCTAATGTTGACTCCCACTCATTATTGGTGAACCGTTTGACTGTTGTTCGTTGTCCGTTGTCCAGAGCAACGCGCTGTTCCTGAAGATCGCCACCGTACTGGAGGTCGTCCTGTTCGTCGTCCACGCACTCATCTCCGTGGTGGCGCCCCAACACGCCATTGTGGGCCGGTTCTTCCTGTGCTGGATCCTGCTCTCAGGTCAGGGTCTCCTGGGACTCTCATTAAACCTTTTGTATATTGGTTCCTAGCATCTAGACGATCATATTTTACATCACAACCTTATGTGATAGTGGTCGTTATTTTTAAAGGTCTCCTAGGTTTTGTCTGTCCGTCCATATGTAATTACTAATTGGTTCATGATGTTTTCAAAACCTAAATTATTGCGTTGAGACTTGGCGTGACTTTTATGTGTGTCAAGTATGTAGTACTATGTAATTTGTAATGTATTTACATTACTAATTATTTCTCTTTCAAAATAGTTTCTATTTAAATTTTCATAGGTGAATATCACAAAATGAGAAATATCATAAAAACATGAAAGTGAGTAAAATTGAATCTTTTGATCATTAACACTAAGTAGTTTGAACTAATCCGGCCATATATGGTTGAAAATTAAGATTTTTCAAAAAGAAAATAAAACTGCGATGAGCAAAAGTTGAGAAAAAAGAGGTAAAGAATCATGCTTGCTTATTAAATGCATAGATGTTTGTCTTTCTGAAAAAAGACAAATATACAAAAGAGTACGTGAGAGTTTTGAAACAGCTTGTATCCGTTTGAAATTAAAACCCCTTACTCACTAATTTACACACTAATCACTATTGCTACAAATTCCCCGTTGTGTCTGTGTTAACATTTGGCTCACTTTTTTTCAAGCCTTAATTAGGAAAACGTAATGGTTTTCCATTTTTATCTTGATACGACCTCAGAATTGTGTCCTAATTGCTTTGAATTCCCCATTTTTTTTATTAATAGTTTAATTTATAATACGAATAGTAACTTATAAGAATGCCGTTTCCTATTTATTTTTGAACGCAAAACAAAGAGATGCAGCACTTAATAGTGGATTAACTTAGACAATGTATACCGAAGCATATAAGTCGGTACAACCTGGAAAAGTGAAAATGCCGCTTTTAAAACACAAATAGCACGGCCACGATTTATTATTATAGTGCAGGATTAAGCTGATTGCGGTTGTATGGAAAACGTCGCCAAGAATAGTTTTCCTGTCATTTCTTGTTGTTTTGATTTGTGAGTAGATAAATCTGCTCATTTTGAAGGTTGAGAGGTAGAAAAGTGTTTGCTGTACGCTGATTTTTAAGAGCGAAACGATTGTCTTACTAACATGACATGACCTTAATCTTTGGGTTGTGCATACATTGACAGAAGTATTTTTAAGGAATACTTTTGAAAAAAAACATGAAAGTGCGTAAAATATATACCTATACATTTTTTTGTTAATTAACACTAAGTTTGAACTGATTTTAAGTCAAATGAGTATCACAATAATTGGTTATTTAACCAGTAAAAACCCTTACATGTTTTGGTGGTATCCCGGTAATCGTCCAATTACATTTTTGTCCAAAGTCGTAAACAGTGTTAAGACGATTTTAAGCTATAACTTAAATCAATTTTGATATTGTATACCTTTATACAGAGTTACTCTCCACAACTAACCCACATCAAAACCAAAGACAAATACTTCGTTATCAGTCAAGTTAGATGTCAGCGTACGGTACTCAATTGAAAATAAATTTCCCACTAATCTTCTGTAATTGTCGGCAGTGTGGAGGCTGTTCTCGGCCGCGGTCCTGTACAGCTACTGCCGCAAGCTGGAGCAGGACTTGCGCAGAGCGACGGCAGCACAGGCGGCCCAGGAGCAGGAGTCGACGGAGCAACTGTCGGCCAGCCCGTCCACCGCCGCCGTCTAGACGGGAGGATCCAGCGCGCTGCGTTGACGCTCAACCCACAAATTGGTGTCTGTGCTTTATCGGCTTGTGTCAAACGTTTCGCCTGATTTATTGGATTTAAAATGAAATCTTTGATTCTTGTTTACTCCAATTGAAAGACGATTTAATAAAATATACTATGAGTATGATTGAAAGTGTTTTAACTGAAATACTGACATTTTCGTTTGTGTTTTTTTTTCCTTTTTTAACCTCCAGTGTCTATCTTCATAGATCTTTAAAACTGTTTGGTGATCTAAAAATAGTAATTTACTATTACGGCATTTATTCATATAATCTGTTTAGCTAATATTTGTGTTTACAATGTCATATTTATGCTACGTGCTGGTAGTGAAGTGGGGAACGCTGACTTGTGGGGCGAGTTATGTACATGGATGTGAAAAGGGAAAGAAAATAACGTAACGAAAAGCTTTTAGCAATGACTACGATTCAACCAATAATCAATAATCAATCAATAAAGTTTATTTATTCATCAATCACCACATTACATCATATACATTACATCAGTTGCATACATTTACAATTCTTCGAGGAAACAATGTTAATTGTTGTTATATGCACATATTGACATAAGTAATATAAGTTAATATTGGCAATAAATTAAATAAAATATATATACAACATAAAACAAAAACATATTTACAACATAAAACAAAAACATATTTACAACATAAAAACAAGAAACATATATTTTTATAAATTATTTTATACATTTATAGTTTTTTTTATGAATAAGTATAGGAGCCTTCTAGGCAATGCCAGTTTTAAGGACTCCATCACTTAGCAAAAATCTATTTAATTAACTGAAGGGTGATTGGGTGTTACACAGGTTATGATAAAATTGTTAATAAAATGATATACAATCTACTATTCCTGCAAGGTGACTGTTTATATAACTACATAATAGGAGGACTACTACACAAAATGAATGTATTTTTATAAGTACTAATAGAACTTCAATAGAACTGCAACTAATACAATACAACTAATAGAACTTCAATAAGATATTATTCAATATCTATTATATTATATTATATCATATATTATATTATATATTATATTATCATATATTGTTATCATATATTATATTATATCAATAGCTATTATATTATTCAATAGATATTATCGAAACTAATAAGTTATGTGGAAGAGGAATTCTACATTATCCCTGTCAAGTAACCATTTTTTAAAATTTTTTACATACTGAGAAACTGAATTATTATGAACAATAAAATACAATGTCATATTGTATACACGGGGATTCTTATATCTTATATCTATAAAAGAGGGCATGTATAAATGTACTGTATGTTGCCTATGGGCTCCGAAACCACTTGACAGATTGTAATGAAACTTTCAGGCATTATTAAGCATTATTCAAGGATGGTTTGTGTGAACTTTGGCGCAAATCTGTCTAAAAAGCTCTGACCTAGAAGGGCATACAATACGTTGTAAAAAATTCTAAGAAATTTCTATTTTTTATTTTTTATTGGTTGCTAAGAAACTAATTTTATTGTAGGTATTCCAGCAATTTTTTTTATATAAGTATGACAATGAATTAGCGTACGGAATGAGCTTAGTTACCTATAAAATAAATTCAATCACGGGCAAAGCCGTGACGGATAACAGCTAGTAGTTGATAATATAATCAGAATAAACAAGTTCAAAGTTTTTAAGTTTTTAACAGCAGTAAACATGTTTAAGTTGTTCCTCCTAGTTACATAAACATATTGAGACAAATGTTAATGTATTCAGGAAACATTTATTCATGCCAGTTTGTAAAAAATTTACAAGCCTCAAACTAAACTTTGTAAAACCTGATTTAAATAAAGGCCTTTCCGAAAGTGTAATACATATGATTGAATTTAATGGCAGTGTTGCGTGTGATGAGAAGTAGGTATGTTTTACTGACAAACTCTACCTTTTCCGAAAAATTTAAAGACTGGTCTTGGTTAAACGAGCTTAACTTGTTAACGTGATGTTTTTAATCCACTTTGGTTATAGTATCATGGTAATCAGGCTTTCAAGTTTATGAGAACTATACCTTTTCAGAGATGACAGCTGTTTCAAAACCAATGCTTGAAAGTAGCATTCTTTTATTTTTGTTTCCCGGTTGTTATTTCCTTATTTTGATGGAATATGTATTCGATACAGAAAGCACACAGCTGGTTGAGCATTTTGGCTAAAAACAACTGAAGTAATGGCACTAAAAATTTAATATTTCCTCGTACTATTACTTACTTGATAGTTATTTTAAATATATGACTTGGTGTTGGATGCTTTTATTACTTTTGTATACTTTTAACAGCTATAACATCGTCAACTTAATGAAATTTAATAGAGTTGCCACCACGAAACAGAATTAAATTGCCGTGATGTAAACGAAAAATGAATGGGTGTCACAGAAGTTCTTAAATTAGATTATTCTGGAAACAAAGGCGCATAGCTAAGTTGGAACGAAGACAACGAAGTTATGTTTGAAAATTACATTCTTAAAGTAGTGCCATGTTTGTAATCTTTATAAAATTTAGACATTCTTTATAAGTTGCATTGAAAATTTACACATCAATATCAAATTGAGAACATCGAAAAATCACTCCTTTGTTTTTAAGAAACAAAACAGTTGTTAAAGTTTTTTAAAAATTATTTTGACATCAAAATTTAATTTTTATCAACATAAACGTATATATATGTTTGTTCTTATATTGTTAAATAACAGAGCTAAACAAGTTGTCTTGTTCTAAACCGCTAATTTGTATCCTAGATAATTGTTCAATAAATAAACACGTATACACCATTACACAGAACGACACGACTGACACGTACACAAACGTAAGAAAAACAGTTAAAAGTAAGCAATCCTGGCGGCGTTGCGGCGGAAGAGTCTAGCCAGCATTTTCTATTTTGTCTAGACTCTACTGCTGTATATAGTTTGCGTCGCTTTTAACGGGTTTTCGTACGTCTGTGTTCGTGTCTGTTGAGTCGTGTAATATGACTCCGGAATTTTTTTATTAAACTTTTTTATCATTTTGGCCACCTCCAATTGAAGAGAATGCACATCTTTGTTGAAGCGCGATGACGACTTCTACGTGAGTCGAAACTAAAGTAAGGTTCACGAAAATAGTCCGATGAGAGTTGATGCATTGTTGCCAAATCTATTGAAATAGTTATTTGTGCTTCTAGGGACTAAAGTACAACTTATTCTCAGTGAAGGGGAAATTTTTCCTCCACCTACAGAATAACAAGGGGGCCTATAACAATAGGCCTACCATAGTTCTTTACCCTCATATGCTTTACTTGCTCCGTCAAGCTTGGTCAGTCACATCAACGTAAAAAAACACACAAGCTAGGTTATATTATTTTTATAGAACACAAAAAACTAAACAGATTTCAGGCATAGTCAAAATTCTTACACTTAGGTTTTGGACTTTTTTGGTTAAAAGGTTAAGAGAAATGTAAACAAATACGTACATTGCTGACAGAATAGCTCATGCTACAGCTGCTATTAATAAACAAAGATTAACGAAACAAATACAAAAATAAAAGTTGCATCTGACTGTGACTCATATTCTTTTTAATCTCTCTTTTTGTGTTATTCTTATGTAACTATTTTTAATCCCGTGGTACAAAAAAGTTGAGTTTTCCCTAGATAGAAAAATTAAGTATTTAAGTTACATGGGGTAAAAACTAGTACTTATAGTCCGTTTTTTTTAAACCTGATCCTTCGAGGGAGAGATGGTGGAGGGGGTTTGTTTATACTTGCTACCATCCCATTGGCTGAAGCCTTTTGGTTTTTTTGTTGTTTTTGTTTTATTTCACTGTTGCATACCAGCTGGTAATTTTACATCACAACATAATGTGTATCAGTTTTACAACATTATTTGTAGCAGTTGTTTTTTAATCAGTTTATTTTAGAACTGTTACTTTTTAACAAGGAATAGGTTTGGCTTAAAAATATAACAGCTGACTAGGAGTTACTGAAAGATATTATAACTTATTTAAACCGTTATTTGAGGAAATCTGATACTCAACACACGTTTGTCACGAGTTTAAATGTGTTGTTTACAGTTTAAATTTTTTGTTTACAGGTTAAACCCCTCCCCCACCCCAATTTTCTCGAGAAGGATCAGGTTTAAAATAAACGGTATCAGTTAACTGACACATACTTTCTCCCAACAATATATAAAAAGGTGTTAAAAGCTCCAAACATTAATGTCTTGATGACTCAGTCGGATAGCTACCAGCTGAGCAGCGCTCGTTTGACCCTACGCGCGTCTGTGACTTTTAACAACGTACTGCGTTTACCGCTAAACGAAAAATTGAATTTTCTCCGCAACCACTTGACGTAGAGCAATAATTTAAAATACTGGATTATTTAGTTTTTTAAGCTTGATTTAATGGTGATAAGTAAAATTTATTTCGAGCCAACAGCTATTTTGAAAATTCAAAAAATTGATTTTTGAAACACTTTTTACTCCATAACTTTTGAACGCGCATTTTCCCGGAGATGCGGGTGGTGTCATTTTATTCACCATTTTAAGCTTAATAAACCACAAAATTTTAATCAAAATCGTTAGAGCCGTTTTTGAGAAATTTTGATTTTTGACGATTTTTGAGGGTTTTTGGGAGTAAACTACCCTTAAAAATAAAAAATTCAAAAAAATGAAAAAACGCCTGGAATTATCGTGGTTTTGGACCTACCTACCAAATTTCATCAAAATCGGACCATTGGGGCATTCTCTAGCTCTGTTTACATCCTGACACACATACACACACACACACACACACACACACACACACACACACACACACACACACACACACACACACACACACACACACACACACACACACACACACACACACACACACACACACACACACACACACACACACACACACACACACACACACACACACACACACACACACACACACAGACATAACTCCGAAAACCACTTTTTTGGACTCAGGGGGAACCAAAATGGATAAATCCACCAACAACTCAAATTCGAAAATTTTGACGAAAACAATACTTTCTCCATATACTATGGTATAGGGGGAGAAAGTAAAATGAACTATAAGTACTCTATTTCAAGGAGTAAAATATGGCTTTAAATAGTAGGTGGATGAAAAACATATTTTTGGACAATATATATCATAGATAACCTAACCACAAATAACATCATTACAAGATAACAGGGGGTGAGGCGGAAACAGCTGTTAAAATTTCCATCGGACTATATTACCATCGTTGCTGTCGGAACAATAGGATTATCATTTATCAGGTATTTACACGATTTTATTAATTTGTTTGCAATTTCATCACTGATATCAAATTTAATTTAAATTGTAATAAAAATTATATAATACTGCCTATTATATTGCATAGATTATATGCTGCAACACAGGATCTCTAGTTTATTTATTGAAAGATGTCCTACGAGTAAAAATCAAAAGCTCATAATCTACAATGCAGTGTGTTTTTTTTTCTTTTTTCGTAAAATACAATATATTTTTTCTGAATGACTGTTAGATAAAACGCTGTCATGTAAAATTACCAGCTGGTAGGCGAAAGTAATAAAAACCAAAAGGCTTTAGCCATATTAGTAGCAAGAATAAGCAACCATTCTCATCACATTTTCTGTCTCCTCCCCAAAGAATCAATAAGAAATTGTTTTAATTGTTTTACCAATATTTTCAATAAAAACTTTTGAGAGAAATGGTGTAGCAAGTTTCATTGGAGAAATAAGGCAAGTAATGGATCACCAAATGAGGCCAATCTGGGGCGTATCTCTGGAAACATTCGTATTTCTCCCAACGGCTCCCTAGCTGTGACTCAACTTGTTCCCTCTTTAATTATGTTTGACTTTAGTGCGATTTCACCTCTCCAAAAGTGTGATAAACTTAATTTTAATCAAACCTGTTTAACTTTACGGTTTAATTCAATATCACTCATATGGCCAACTTAGGTTTAAATTTAAATCAAGGTTTAGAGAAAGCTGGTTTCAAGTTTTCATTATTTTTATTTTTAACTCCATAAAACTAATGTTTTAGAAATATTTAGTTTTAGACTTGCAATTAAAGTTTATAACAAAATAAAACTTTTCCTAGCAAATAGTCCTACACATATATTGTTTATATCCCAAAACTAAGTAATTTGCAAATTTCTCAGAAAATCTTTACGTATGTATGTATGCATTCTGATTTTGAATTCGCCTCCAACGATTTTTTAGATTACATAATAGACCTTAGTTAGAGTATATAAATTAAGAAAACCTGATATTGTTGACCTAGTTGTTGACTCAAAGGTACCATTGTATGAGAAAAGGTTAAAACACGCGTATGACAGCGACACCAGCAGTAGTGAGTGAAAGGGAGGAGCGAACACTCTGCCTCAGTGCGGTTCGTTCAAACGTCACTCTATGTATTTCACGCTCCATAGCACTATATGTGCAAGAGGCTTCGAAGATTCTGTGATATTGGATTGGAAAAAGCAAGCTTTTTAAACAAATCTTCCATCAATATTTGCTTTGTTTTTTGCTCTTGTGCATGGGCAATCGTAGTTCTTGCAACCTTTTATTATAGCGTCAAATCATTTTCCTGTAAAACTGTGACAAGTGTTTGAATACGAAGCTGCATGTAAACATCGCTTAGGAAATTTCATAAGAAATAAAATGATTATCACCAGCGTGTTATTATGAAAATAATTTCAAAAGTCTTTTAAATTTTAAAATTTATTATTTTGATCATCAACAAAAACAATTCAGTAATAGTGAGTAGTGGGGGAAGTATGGCTGCTGGGCTATGACGTTATCACGATGACGTCAAGGATTATTATGATTATGAATGATGATGACGTCACCACAAAATTTGAGAAACAGCATAAGAAAAAAAAATCACTTGACCTAAAAAAATGATCTTGACCTGAATAATGTCATCATGGTGACTTAAGCAACGATGACGTCATCATTACATCATTTGTGTGACGTTATTAATGGCGTCAATGATTACGTCATCGATGTCGTCATAATTGCTTACGTCATCGTGATGATGTCCTGGCCCAGCAGCCCTACTTTTCCACCACTATAGTGATAACAGAGCTAGAAGAAGAAGAGTTGGTTTGGTAGGTAATATTTTGTGGCAAAGTGTCAAACATAATTTCCAATAATCTGTTTTTCGGGACAATCTTTCTAGCCCAGGTCAACATACCTCACCCAGATACCTGTTAACATAGCATTTGTTAAAAAAACAACGAAAGTAATTTTATTGTACCTAAGATTTTGTATTAATTAGTAAGATATTGGTGAATTTACTAGTGTGAAACTTCCGTATTTCATTTGCAAGTTATGTGAATATTACACCGAACACCTACCTCAAATATCGTTCAATCGAAATATTAAACATGATAATACGATTAATGAAGACAAGAAACAGCTCCTAGGCAATAATTACCCCAGGCACTTGTCATGCGGCCGCTACGGGAATGCGATTTCAACAATATCTTGACGGGACGTTCGCTACCACAATGTTAAAAAAAAAATCGTAACCACAGCCCGCCGCCGCAATTTTGCGGTGGGCGAGTTCTACTGAGAGCCCACTGCCGCATATCTGCGGCGGCTGGGCTCATTAAAATGGACTGCCGCCGCATATCTGCGGCGATGGTTCCATGATACTAAATACGAAATTTCTTCAGTGCGGTCTATTTTAATGGTCAGACAGTTTAGGCGCGGTCTACAGGATAGTCCGCCGCATATGTGCGGCGCTTGGTCTGTGGCTAAAACGATCACTGACGTCACTAAAATGTTTTACGTACATTTTTATTTAATGTATTTTTGAAAGTAACATTTTTTAACGTATTTGATATATCTTTACACAAATATTCATCAAATCTCTTATATGACACATTGAAAAAAGTTTATTGTGTAAGAAAAATGTATAATCATTTGCATTTTGTAAACTTGTAAAACATCATAATTATATTACGTAAATGAATTGTAAACAACTCTTTTTGTAAACTAAATATTTCAATACAATGTTTTTACGTATAAGCCGTATTTTATTTTTCGCTTTTCAAAGGTTATGACTAAAAATAAGGTTATATTAGTGCCGACGCTAACATGCGTCACTTAGTCTCTGACCATGTGCCGCAAATGTGCGGTGCTCGAAAAATTACCAAAAATGAAGAGAAAATTGTATATATTTTTTTATTTAATGAAATTAAGATATTTTGAAGTGTGAAAACTAATTTTGGACGGTTTCTATTCGTGGTCTGTGGCATAAGTCACAACCACTAGGGCCGGTCTACAGGGAAGTCCATGATTATTTTGGTGGGCTGTGGGATTGGCCAGGCCGCCGCATATATGCGGCGGCTGGTAGCGAACGTGTTAAGCAACGATGACGTCATCATTACATCATTTGTGTGACGTTATTAATGGCGTCAATGATTACGTCATCGATGTCGTCATAATTGCTTACGTCATCGTGATGATGTCCTGGCCCAGCAGCCCTACTTTTCCTCCACTATAGTGATAACAGAGCTAGAAGAAGAAGAGTTGGTTTTTAAGGTAATATTTTGTGGCAAAGTGTCAAACATAATTTCCAATAATCTGTTTTTCGGGACAATCTTTCTAGCCCAGGTCAACATACCTCACCCAGATACCTGTTAACATAGCATTTGTTAAAAAACAACGAAAGTAATTTTATTGTACCTAAGATTTTGTATTAATTAGTAAGATATTGGTGAATTTACTAGTGTGAAACTTCCGTATTTCATTTGCAAGTTATGTGAATATTACACCGAACACCTACCTCAAATATCGTTCAATCGAAATATTAGTAGTGGAAAAAGGGGGCTGCTGGCTCACTTCAAGGTCACCTGAGCGATGACGTCATCGAGGTCAATGACCTCACCGATGACGTCATCGATGACGTCATTGATGACGCAATCGATGACGTCATCACCAATGACGTCACATCCATGACGTCACACCCACGACGTCACAGAAATGACGTGCTGATGACGTCATCACCCCTTACGTCACCAAAATGACGTCATCGACGTCACAAAGGTCAAGGTCACGCTGAAACCTAAAATTTTTTGGCACTTTTGCTGTTTCTCGCACTACGCTCCGAGTTTCAGTCCGGTTCCCATGACCTTGACGACTTGGAGCGAAATTAGACGAGAAACAGCAAAAGTGCTGAGGAAACTGCAAGTTTGCAACGTGACTCTGCCTAAACCGTCATGTGACACCGCTCGGGTGACCTTGAAGTGAGCCAGCAGCCCCCTTTAGACCAGTACTACAACCGCGATGTGCACCCTACGACAGACACCGAGCGACTGACTGTCCGGCCCCGCGCACTCTAGGTATATGGGAAGTGGTGGGGGAACTGCGATGACCTCGGGAAACTTGAAAATGTCAAGCCAGGTAGCACCGTTTTGGTGCTACCTTAAATTTACATGTTAAAGTGTGATGACCTTGAGGTTGACTGTGAACCTGGGGCTTAGGATTGT
Organism: Neoaliturus tenellus; assembly: GCA_030545055.2. Lineage (NCBI taxonomy): Eukaryota > Metazoa > Arthropoda > Insecta > Hemiptera > Cicadellidae > Neoaliturus > Neoaliturus tenellus. The sequence goes on from JAQYXR010000175.1 coordinate 161,600, forward strand.
GTTTAACAGCTTGACGTTTTCGCCAGAGTTCAAGTGTGGTGACATTGAACTGGTTAAAATCAAAACTGCACAGCAGACTGCACAACACGGATGTGCATCCTACGACAGCCGCCGAGCGACTGACCTCCGGGCCCTGCGTACTCTAGATATATGGGGAAGTGGTGGGGGAAATTTTAAGGTCATTTAAACGGAGTTTAAAAAAAGTCAAAGAGTAGAAAGACTACTCTTGTGAGTCTATAGCGATTTCATTGATAGTGAGTGCTTCGGTATGCCAAGTTGATCTGTATTGACACGCTCCTAAATAATGTTTGCAAAAACCTGCAAAATGATTGTTGCACAATTTGCAGCCAGTTAGCTGTTTTAGTTTGAATTCAATGCAACGTTCAGGGCAGCAAGTGTACTTATGCCCTCTCATTTGGTACACATGGAATGTCTTCAACTTCGGTTTCGGCTTCTTCCAAGACTTGCACTTACACATGCACTGACCAAAAGCTTCACATGTTCTACAAGCCAGACCATCCACCACATCAATGTCATTTGGCCATGAAAAACATTTCTGTTCGCAACAGTAGTTGAGTTGACTGTCCATGTTGCTGCGGTGAAGGTGCGCGATGAAATGATGCTGTAGTCAGTGTTCATAACCTGACTTAATAAACTCAGTGGAGGGGGAAAGGTCAAGGTCATTCAAACGGAGTTTTAAAAAAGATGACTAGTTGTCCTCCTCGTCCGTCGTACTTGGAGAGCTGTCAGACGAAGAGCCCCGCGCAGGTGCTCTCCAGATGAAATGTATATCTATTTGAAAGCGCAGGCCTGGATCTTGTACCATCAACTCCTTTAATCTATTACATACCAATTCCACTTTGTACACATTGTTAATAATCAACACCCAAGGCTTCGGCTGAACATAACGTGTAGTTGAGTCAGCCTCGCAGACAGTTACACCTTCCGGTGATATTGGAGTGTATAAATGTGTAAAATCTCGTTGCTGAGGCTGGCTTGAAGTTGAAGGTTCTGTGCCGACCCTGGTTGCATCAAAATTCAAATCCATTCTACATTCAAGAGGTCCAGGGTTCCCGTTTAATACATTGAGTAATTTTTGATACAAGACTTCCACTTCTGTCGCATCCTGTAAATGAACAGTCCACCGCAAGGGAAATGCTTCGTCCGTAGTGGAGTCAACTTGAGAAAGAGTTCTTTCCGCCATGGCAGCTAAGCAAGGAATGAGGTGAGCTGCAGTCAGTTGTAACATTATCGAAAAGTAGAGGGGGAAATTTCAAGATCATTTAAAATTGGGTTTTAAAAAAGGAAGGAGTGGAGGGGAAAGTTCAAGGTCGTTCCAACATCAGTAGTGGAGTCAGCTTGGCTGATGGTGTTGTCCGCCATGGTTGCTTGTCGAACAAGGAATGACGGGTGATGTGATACTCATGCAGGAACATGGTGAAGTGGTGGGGGAAGTTTCAAGGTCATCCAAACGGAGTTTTAAAAAAAAGGAAAACCTACAAAGTAACATTGAAACTTTCCAACTGATGGTGGCGGGCGTTTTCTTCTGCAACCTTGCCGACACATGTGACTATACCATATAGTATGAAAAGTACAACCATAATAAGGCCGAACAATAAAAGATAGCCGTTGACTATCATGATATTTTCTGAGTGGATCTGCTTTCTTCTTATCTCCCTCTCTTGCATCCTCTTCTCTAACTCGTGGATGAAGTCGCAGCATGCGTGAGGACATCTTTCATCTGTTGGTAGGTTTGCCATTGTTGATGTTGTCGGTTTGGCTGTTGAAGATGGAATGAGGTTTCTAATCGTGATGTGCCATGTACACCAATAGTGAAGTGGTGGGGGTAGCAAAGCAGTGGAGGGGGAAGTTTCAAGGTCATTCAAATTGTGTTTTAAAAAAACCTATCTTGTTACTGAGCTAATATGTCAGTAACAAGATAGGTGTTTTTGCTCTTTTACTTCTTTAATATAATGAAAAAATAAACATATTCTACAATGGTTAGAACAAGAAATACAACTGCTAGTCAGCTGAAGTAATCCAAGTTGTCCGGCTCGGTCTTTATGGACGTCGGTGAGGAAGCTGTCGATGAGTGTCCAGGCTCTTCCTTTGGCTGCCGGGTGTTCCGTATATTGCAAGCGTAGACTTGCACATTTATACGGTAGCCTCTTGCCACCATTAGCTGCAACTCCTTGTACAAATCGTTCAGCTCCTGTTGTGTTTTGATAGTCACCTCCTCATAGCTGGCACAGCTTACGTTGAGAGACATCCTGATGTTGCTAGGTTGGCTGCTGGAGTAGAAATGAAGCCAAGGCACAGCGCTTGGAGGTATATGAAAAAGTGGTGGGGGTGTTTGCATTCAAACAGGTTTGACTTGTAGCGTGGTGGGGGTAACTGTGAAATGCAAAGGTCAAAGGTCAAGGTCACCCGCGAAGTTTAAAAAAAAATGCAACATATCAATATGTGACAAACTTCACATATT